>BQNB010092269.1:0-26660 GCA_026074375.1 Tanacetum coccineum | reverse complement strand
TAAAATCTCCAATTCTTTATTTGTGGGGGGTACATAAGGTGCTGCAGGAACCAGATTAGGTATGAGCCCTGAACTTATCTGTCCAGGCGTCAGAAAAGTAGGAGCGGGTCCTGTACTAATTTGCACAGGAGCCATTTGCTTAGTTAGCTTATCAAATTGAACATGAATAGTTTCCATAATTCGTCGGGTTCTTTTTGTTGTAAATTCTATACCCTTTCCTGCTAAGTGCATAACCAACGAATATTCTAATATCAGCTGTTAGTTGTAATTTTCCAAGATCTTTGATGTCATTTGTAGGGTAACAAAGAGCACCAAAGATACGGAAAAAGGTAAGGTCGGGCTTTTTATCACGCACCAACTCATGTGGGGTTTTGTTATGAAGAGTGTGAATGAGGGATCGGTTTTGGATGTAACAAACAGTAGCCACAACTTCTGCCCATTGAAACATCGGAGCCTTGGAAAATATTAGCATTGTCCTAGCGGCCTCTACAAGAGTATGGTTCCATCTTTCGACAACGTCGTTCTGCTGTGGAGTCCTTGGAACTGTCTTTTGGTGAAAAATGTTGGCACGTTCATAATATGCAGTTAAATCTTTATTTGACAAATTCTGTGCCATTATCGGTACGAATGTATCTAATAGTTTTGTTGAAACCGACTTGTATTTACTTCAGAAATTTGATGACGACCTCGGGGGTTTCATCTTTCGGTCTCAAAAACTTAACCCAAGTAAACCGAGAATGATCATCAACGATGACTAAGATGTATTTCTTCCCATTAATTATTTGCACTCGCATCGGTCCACATAAATCCATATGAAGGGTATTAAGAACTTCCAAGTTGGTTTTTTTGGTTTTGGGTTTATGGGTAATTCAACACCATCCGTATCTCAAATATAACATAAATGTTTCCTGAATGCAACTTCCAGATCAAAGTCATAAAATTGTCCGACAGAGAACAGATTGTGTCTTAGTCCTTCCACATAGTATACCCTGGAGATTACACTGTCACCAATCACATAATCTCAATAACCCATAATAGCACCAAAGTGGTCATTCCCAAATCTAACTGTCCCGATGAACTTTTTCATGAAATTCCTGAGCCGTGAGCGATCCCCCGTCATATGTTTTGAACAGCCTGAGTCTAAATACCAAAGGACGATCTGTACGACCTGCATTTGAAAACAGAAGAAGATGGAGAGTTTGGAAAGTTGGATCCCCAATTTTGGTTGGGTTCCTGTTGGTTAGCACAAGTAATGGCCTGATTCTTGTTTTGCTTAGCAGGTGCTACTTTAGGTTTAGTGAGCCTAGTTAAAGGGCACTGTTCTCCTAAAGTGAAGATTCTGCCCGTGGGTCTCCATTGATGACCAACTGTTGGGATTCTTGATTTGATGAGACAAAATGAATAAAAGAATAAAACAAAAGGATCAAAGTCGTCATTATAAAACTCTACAAGCTGGTGGAGAAATATGAAGATTTGGTCAAATATTCTACAGGATAATTAGGAAACATATTAATGTGGTTTAATGTAATTTAAATAGTTTCCTTATCTATTGATTAGCTTCCTTTGTAAGCCTTAATATCCCTCTATTTAAAGGGTGTTAGGTGTGTAGGTTTGAATACACAGAAAAATGTAGTCGACTAGTAAAAGTGTGTGTGTGTCTAGGCGTCAAGTCCTCTAATAGACGCCTAGGGTTTGTTTGTTTTAGCCTCAAGAATCTATGATTCTTGTTATTAGTTAGAGTAACCGTTCTAGAATTGATCATCTAGAATTGGGGCTATGTAGAACGTTTGGTTATTAATGAAGAACACCTTGTTGAATATCTTTGTTCTTATTCCGCTTTGTTTTTATAACTTATGAACATCGATATTATCCTAGATAAATGTCTAAACAACCTGAGCTTAAACGATCCAAAGATCCTTAGGTATTCATAATTGGTATCAGAGCCATGTGGCTCTCGATCTAGGATTACAAGGTGTTTCTGGTATCGTGTTCTTGAAGAAAAGATGTAAAATTTTCTGTTTTTGGTGGTTGCTCGATCTAATGACAATTAGGGTTTTTACAAACCCTAATTCAATAAAAACAGGAATGATATTCTATGATGTTCCTACTGGCTTTGGTGAGTTAATCTTTGGATTAATGATGAACCCTAGTAGGAATAAAAGCAGCTTGGCGTGTAATCTTTGCTTGAAAGTTTTGTTCTTTTACACGTTGTAATAAAGATGCGTTTCATGTTCTATATTTTTCTGATCGATGGGGTTCATTGGTTTAAAGATCTGATGTTGGTGAATGAAACCCTAATTCCCAAGGGTTTTATAAATATTGATCTTTTATGAAGAAGAAGTCGATGTGTTTGCTTAGTCATGGTGCGAAGATAATGAACGAACGCACATCAGGTTGTATGGTGATGATGTTCTTTGCTCATGATGTTATTAAAGAAGCAGCAAGAATGTATGCAACAGCAGGTTGTAGCAGCAGGAGAAGATGAAGTACTTTGATAATTCTATGTGCTACAAGGAGTGCTTGGTTGTCAGATCTATTCATCATGATTCATTGGGTGTTTGTCTATGATGTGTAAGGGTTCAAGGTGGATCTGGTTTTGGACGTGAATGCATCAGTTTGTTCATGTATTCTGTTTGTGATGAACATGGATGTAAGAAGCTCAAAACTCTAATGATGTTCATGTAGATGTATTGGTCTGAATTTTGGTGTGATGGACATGAATATGCAGAACCTGGTAACAAGGTTTGTACTGGAAGTGCTGTTTATGGATTGTTACCACTGTTCACAAACATTGTTGGGCTTCATATACTTAATACTATTGGGCTTCAGGTCATATAATGTTTTTGCTGCTAACAATATAATATTAAAGCTGCTTGGGTTCATGAGAGTACATGTGCTTTCAAGGTTTTAGTGTTGCTTGATAAAGGTTGTTACTATTGTTCGATATACTTTATGCTGCTTGCTGCCCATGCAAGGAAAAAGAACCTTTATACTGTTCGTGTACACAATTGGACCATGGAATAATAGTTGTAACCGTTGGGATCAAAAGGAGGTTCGACTGTTTATTAGTACTATTTGAACAGCAGGTGTCAACAGTTGGTTTGTATTGGGCTTAAGGAATTGTGCATGCTGTGTTATACAGTATCCAACTATTGGTGCATGTTGTGATTCCAAGTAATATTAGTGCTGCCTTGTATTATTGATGTTGTTTGAAGAAAACAGTTAATACTTTTCGTGATTAATACTGCTGCTTGGATTCGAAGTACCGTTGAGGTGTTATTAACAGTATTAAGTTAATATTGTTTGATGAATTAGTACTGTTCGAGCAAAGATTTGTACTGTTAGTTTTGTCCAAGAGGTGGTTCAATGTTATTAGTTATATCCGATATCAGACAGTACTTGGTTTTTGGATGGATTTAGATCTTGGACAGAACTATTTTTCAAATAGTTTATTCTTATTGATTTTATGGCTTAGTTTGAAGATTATTTAAAGATGTGATTACGAAGATAGTTGATTATTGCTTATTTGATGTTGTAGTTGGGTTTCACAGGTGCGTATCTTATCATATCTTAAAGTGGGTGCTACACTTTGAAGATAACTTGTTCGTGCTTAAATTGTGTTGACGAAGAATTGACAAATCTAGCAAAGGTGTGTGATCTAACTTATGGTGCTCAATGCTCACATTTGCTATCACTTTGGTTTGGTGTCTTATAGAAGATGAGGATTATTGTCAAGAGATTGCGGTCTCCTTATACATCGGTTTTGGGTATACGTTCGGAGTCACATGAATAGTGCAAGACATAAGACACAAGTTTGGGAGATTCTACTTCTTCATCAAATTTGTTATACTCAGTTTTCTTCATCGGTAATCACTACATAGAGTCTACAGAGTTCGAGATTCAAGAGATGGTAAACATATGGGTTTCAGGGGAAGCTTATTGATTAAATGTTTAACCATCTACATGCACCACTTGAGGGGAAGTTTTTCATTACTACTGCTAGTTATTTATTACTACTGCTAGTTTGTGTTTCTACTGCTCAAAGTTATTTTTTGTATTATGCTTCATGGCGGGTATTTTAAGTATTGGAAGGTTGGATTAGTAGTTATGGTATATGGTTGGTAGCTGTTATGATCTAAGTTGCATATCTATAGAAGACCCCTATTAGATGATTACAAAAAGAAGAAGAAGATTACAGGTTTATTGATTTGCAGCTTATTATATGTGGTGACATGATACAAAGGAAGCTTGGAAGTTTTGTTTCATTTAGGGAGATGATTACATCTCAACTTTAGGGGAATCTTTGGCTTTATGATGAAGTTCGTACACGACTTTGTTTGTTTTGTCATTATAAAATAAGGGAAGATTGTTGGGATTCTTAATTTGATGAGACAAAATGAATAAAAGAATAAAACAAAAGGATCAAAGTCGTCATTATAAAACTCTACAAGCTGGTGGAGAAATATGAAGATTTGGTCAAATATTCTACAGGATAATTAGGAAACATATTAATGTAGTTTAATATAATTTAAATAGTTTCCTTATTTATTGATTAGCTTCCTTTGTAAGCCTTAATATCCCTCTATATAAAGGGTATTAGGTGTGTAGGTTTGAATACATAGAAAAATGTAGTCGACTAGTAAAAGAGTGTGTGTGTCTAGGAGTCAAGTCCTCTAATGGACGCCTAGGGTTTGTTTGTTTTAGCCTCAAGAATCTATGATTCCTGTTATTAGTTAGAGTAACCGTTCTAGAATTGATCATCTGGAATTGGGGCTATGTAGAACGTTTGGTTATTAATGAAGAACAACTTGTTGAATATCTTTGTTCTTATTCCGCTTTGTTTTTATAACTTATGAACATTGATATTATCCTAGATAAAGGTCTAAACAACCTGAGCTTAAACGATCTAATGATTATTTAGGTTTCCACAATTGGTATCATGAGTACTCGGTTAGAGTAAACAACGTAAAAGTCTTTATGAATGAGTCAACATAGCAGTTATCATATAAATCCTCCTATTACAAGTCCCGCCCATACAAGACTTGTAATACTTAGATTTATACATAATTCCATGTAATCAGAACTGTGACGGGTGTTGGGAATAAATCTTCATCAAGAGTTAATAATGCCAAGGTATAACTAACAGTACTAGTGGAGTTAGTACTGCCAGTACAAACTTAGTACTGCCAGTGTTAGTTAATACTGCTAGAAGAAAAGTTAATACTGCTGATGGTTAATGCTGCTGACTTAGAGATAAGGATGCAATGACTAAAATATGGAAATGTATTATTATATTTTAGGAGATTCGTATATGATTATAATTGTAATTGACCCTAAAAGTTCGATAGTTATCTTTGATAAAGGACTCTTGTGGGTATTAAAAAGGAGAATCCTAGGTTTAAGGGTTTGATATGCTTAGATGAGAAAATATACATCTTAGAGAAAGAACATTGTAATAGCTTCAAGGTTGTAACCCTAGTACTAAGCAAGAGTACTCGTATTATCATTAATAATATTGAATCGTTTTTGTTCATTCATATCTACTGTTTCATTGATATATCTTCTAGAGTATTAAAGAGTAGATTCTGCATACTCTTTTGATATACACACAAAGTTTCTACTATTGTTATTTTGGATTTATCCAAGGTAACATACTCTTTACAAGGTAAAGAATCGATCTAGGATTGGGATCAACAAGTGGTATCAGAGCCTGTGCTTTGAGAAACTTTGATCTAGAAGTAATGGAGTTTGAGAATACATAGAACAATGCTTTGGCTAAGCTTCCTATGCTCAAATTCGGGGAGTATGAGATGTAGGAAATCAGGATTAAACAATATTTTCAGATCCAGGATTATGCTCTATGGGAGTGTAATAGAGAATGGGAATTCATGGGTACCTATTCCTGAAACAACACCACCAGAAAGTGGTACATCAACAACAATAAAGATGACTGTGCCTGCTACTATTGAAGAAAAGACATGTAAAAAGAATGATGTAAAGGCAAGAAGTCTACTACTCATGGCACTTCCCAATGAACATCAACTTACCTTCGACCAGTATGTTGATGCTCAATTAATGTTTGCTGCAATTAAAGCTCGATTTGGAGGCAATGAAGCAACAAAGAAGACACAGAAGGCTCTGTTGAAACAACAATATGAAAACTTTAGTGCTTCAAGCTCTGATTCACTTGATTTATCTTTACAGGATTAAAAGGCTTGTTAGATAGATTAGGCAGTCTAGGTGTGGTTACTCCTCCAAGTAAGTTCTAAATGTAAATTTAGGAGCTTACTTCTGAATGGGTCTTCACAATGTTGTAGTGTGGATGAACAAACCTGATTTTGATACTATGGATTTGGATGATCTGTACAAAAAATTTAAAATTGTTGAACAGAAGGTTAAAAAATCTGCTGGAGCAAGCAATGATGATTAAAAACTTGGCATTTGTAACTTACTCAGGTGCAAGCTATACTAATGCATAGTAATGCCTGTTACCCTGAAGTTAGTAATGCTACACAAAGGTTAATACTGCCAGTATGAAATTTGTATGCTAGCTTTAGTGATGCCACAGTATATGCTTAGCTTTCCATCAAAGCAAAATGGGTTCAACTAGTTCCATGAAGACCTTGAGCAACTTCTGATGTTGATTAGAAGAATTGGTTTTAATGTGGACATATGGTACTACTAAGCGATGAGGGCAAGAAGTTCTATCAGAGAACTAGAAGGAAAATCATAATTGATAGAAGCCATTATGCTGGATATGATAAATCAAAGGTAGAATGTTTCATCTGCATAAAATGGGACATTTTGATAGGGATTTGCGAGCACCTAGGAGTAAGACAACAGAAAATGAGAATCAAGGTGTCAAACAAAAGACGTAAAATTGAAGATGCTTATGAAATAGGCAATGTGTGCTATAGGATGGTGCTGGCTTTGATTGGAGTGACATGGCAGAGGAAAAGATTCAGGCAAACATGGCACTCATGGTATTCTTAGATTCTGAGGTAAAAAATGATAAATCTTGTTCTAAAAATTATCTAAAAAACTATGAAGCTCTTAAGAAATAGTATGATGATTTGCTGTTTAATTATGTGATAAATGATTTTAAAGCAGCGATATACAAAAGAGGGTTAGCAAACTTTAGAAGGTCAAATGTTAATATATAGAACATGAAGTTCTTTTCTCTAAGGAAATTGCTCTACTTAAAAGAAGTGTATGGTGTAAAGAATATGAGTTAGGATTACTTAGGACTGAGCTTGAAAAGGTTAAACAAGAAAAGGAGGGAGTTGATTTTAAGATTGCAAAGTTTGATAAATCTGCTAAAGACTTAAATGAAATGTTAGAAAGTCAGATAACTGACAAAAGCAAGAAAGGAGTAGGTTATAATGCTGTCCCCTTACCTCATCCTTTGATTCTTAATAGACCAAAAACTTTAGACTTATCTTATTCAGGTCTTGAAGAATTCAAAGAACCTGAGGTTAATGAGTATGGTCTTAAGGATTCTGTTTAAATCTCTACCACTGTTGTGATAAAGAGTCAAGATAATCTATGGAGAATACTGTTGACTTTTGGGACAACATCAAATGACTTGATACTAACAACTAGCTCTTTGGTCTCTACTCAAGGTTGACAAGATTGGAAGAAAAGTTTTTCTATCCTGCTAATAATGTTAGGGAAGTGAAACACTAAGATGTTAGGAAGAATATTGATGCTCCAATTATGTGGATTGGTGTCAGATGATGAGGATGAAGTGAGTACTTTAGTGGTAAAGAAGCCAACTGTTATTTCTACTGCTGATAAAATAGAAAAAACCAGTTAGGAAGCCAGTGAGATATGCTGAGATGTACAGGTCACCAAGACCTAGAGGAAACCAAAGGAATTGGAATGGTCGAAAATCCAATCAGTTAGGATGTAACTTTATATTTAATAACAAAACATGTTTTATCTTTGAAAGTTTTGATCACATATAATACAGCTCTCCTAACTAACAGAGGAAAATAATAGTAAGTGGAAATAATTATAACAAAAAGGATAATGACTACTATTCTAAAACCTCTCATTCTAGTGACACAACTATGCTCCAAGAGCAGTTTAATGAGACTAGCCTTAAAATCTTTTATTACTGCAAGGGCCTGTTAATACTGTCTAGGTCTGTTAATACTAGTAGACCTTTTAGTACTGCTATGTCTTTTAATACTATTAGGCCTTTTTATACTGCTCACCCCAAATTAATAATTTATTGTGCTAGACCAAGGACATATTTTCAAAATCAAGCACAATCAACTGTTCACAGGCCCTTTTACAAGAGAACAGCATTAACAAAAAGGGGTTTTATTCAAAGGTTTAATACTCGTAGGCTATTTAGATCAACTGTTAATACTGTCACGGCAAGGGGATTTAATGTTGTTAAGCCCTTAGCATGTTGGGTTTGGAGGACCAATCAAACCATTGGTGCATCAATGGTTTTCAAACAAGTTAATTTACTTTGATGTACAAGGCTGTTCCAAGTCAGTAATGCTTGGGTCCCAAAGAAAACTTATTCATAAGTTTTTGTTTGCAGAACAATTCATAACTAAATGATAAAGGCTTTGCTGATAGTGGATGCTCAAGGCACATGACTGGAAACATAGCCCATCTTTCATATTTCAAAGACTTTGATGGAGGTTATGTTACTTTTGGTAGAGGAGCCTATGGAGGCAGAATTACTGGCAAAGGTACTATTAAAACTGATAATCTTGATTTTGATGATGTATACTTTGTCAAAGAGTTAAGTTCTACCTCTTTAGTGTCTTACAAAATGTGTGCTAAAAGAACTATGTTCTTTTTACTGTTCTGGAATGTCTATCCTATACCTACAAATTTTAAGTTGCTCATGATGAAATCAGATAGCTTCTTTAAATTCCTAGACAGGTAACATGTCCAGTTTTGACATGAAAAACATAGTTCTTAAAGATAGTTTAACTTGTGTAGTTGCAAAGGCTACATCTGAAGAATCAATGCTATGGCATAGAAGGCTTAGTCATATAAATTTTAAGAATATTAATAAACTTGTCAAAGAAAATCTTGTAAGATAATCTGCCTTTAATGGATTTGAGAAGGATCCAAATGTGTTGCTTATCTTAATAGGACATGAATACACAAAGCCTTTGTAAGACCAATGCTTTAAGCCCATTTACTAAGCCTTTGTTTATGCTGCATATGGATCTCTTTGGTCCAACTTATGTTTAGTAGTATAATGCATAAAAAGTACTGCGTTAGTAGTCACTGTTGATTATAGAGATTTTCATGGGTTTTCTTTTTAACCAACTAAGGAGGAATCAAGTGAGATCCCCCCATTAAAATTTTAATCAAGAAGTAGAATAAACAGAGTGGTTAAGAAAGTAAAATAAATCAGAAGGGATAATGGGACAGTGTTTAAAATGAATTAATGGATGATTTCTGAGGGAAAAAGGTATTAAAAGAGAATATAGTGTAGCTAGGGAATCCTCAGCAAAATGTGTAGATGCCGAAAGGAAAGAATAGGACACTCGATTGATGCTGCTAGAACAATGTTTTGCTGACTCTAAGTTACTACCATATTTTGGGTACAGAAGCAGTTTCTATGCTTGCTATGTACATATTAGGTCTCTAATTGTCAAGCCTCATAACAAGACTCACGTATGTATCTTTAGAGGTTTTAAACTAGCTATAGGCTTCATGAAAACCATTTGGATGTAATGTTAATATTCTCAATACCGTAGATAATTTGGGCCAAGTTTGATTGAAGAGTGATGAAGGTTCAGTAAAACCCTAAAATGTGGTCACAGCGGAAAAAATATGGGGGAGCAGTACTTCATAATACAATAGCACAAGATACAAGAGAAGACCTCTAATGTGTCGTTTGAAAAGTAATCTTCGTTGATTTCTTTAAAAATTTATTATAACATTTGTCCCATAATTGCACCATAATGATATAGCTGAAAATATCCAACGAGATTTGATTCAATTTGTATGTATGTAGAATCATAAATGAAATCTTGTCAATTTTAGACTCCACATTGCACAGCATGTCAAACCAAACATTCTAATTCACCTGAGAATAAAACATGCTTAAAAGTGTTAAACATTAAGTTGGTGAGTTCATAGTGTTTTGTAAGTTAATGTAATGTTGTGAATCAAAGATTTATAAAGAATGCACGACCAATTTAATGTCACTAAAATGTTTCAAGTGTGTATTGCCACTTTATTCAAGGCAACGTAAATATCCCTGTGTGTAATAAACCATGATTACGATAACTCTAAGTTCATGCAACCACTCGGAAGACTTAATTGTATGCCCCATTCTTTTCAGGCACTGTAAGTGTTCATTTTCATGTGAACGTTGTTTCGCTGGCCCTGGAGTCTACCAAGCCAGTGCGATCATGTTATTTAGTTGTGCTGGCCCTGAGTATACCAAGCCAGTCACGTCATATATTTGTTGTGCTGCCCTATGTCTACAAGCCAGTCATAATCCGATAATTGTTGTGCTGGCCCTGAGTCTACCAAGCCAGTCATAATCCGACATGTTATAACGTTCGTTTGCCTAGTGATAGCTAATCACCCGAACGGGGATTGTCAATCCCGAATAGATCTATTTTATAACATTCGCGCTCACCCTCCAAGTGATTCACAGTTCATGCAACCTAAGCTAATCCGTAATCATTTCAAAAGTAAAGTACATATATTTGTGACAAAAATGAGGTCAAGTAATATATCCCATAGCGAGCTAAGTAAATGAGTATGTAAACCAATTTGTAATCAACCAGGTAATTGTGTTTGTAATGAATTGCAATATCAAGTATGTAAACCAAGTGTGTAAAATAGTATGTGAAAGATATTGTAAACGAATAGGTAAACAAGTTGTGTTAAGCATGTGTTCTCCACCGAGATTTGTATAGGCATTTGTAAACAAGTGAAAGAGGGCTATAAACTCACATCGATGATGACGAACGATTGGCGGGAATGTACACATTGAGTACAAGTCGAAACGGAAACAGAAACGGCTCGACCAAGAAGTTGCGGTTTATCTTAACGGCTAAGACCCACTAGCCTAGGATGATGTACTTGGTTTTTCCGATGAATGAGCACATCAACGTGACAAGTTGAATAAAAGATTAGATTTAAAGTTGTAATAGTTTGGTGGTTGGTTAAATAAATAAATCAAAAAGTAACGCAAAGTGTGTAATATATTCCGTTATAAATTGATAATGGATTAAGACCAATTATAATATTTCCTATCGTAAATTATATATTAAGATACCCACCCAAAAGGATAACTCGAAGCGTATATGATACACAACGTGTGTGTTCCTAAAGATGACAATTAAACTAAAATTGGTTTATTATATTAAATACTTTTCCAAGTATTATATAGAAAAAATAATAATAATTAAAGCAAACTAAATAATTTGTCACGTTCCCGAATGATCCACATTTGATTTAATGGAAGGTGTCTTTATAAAAATGAACACACGTTTTCAAATCTGTAAATTATGTTAAACCAACGTTTTAAAAACTCTTACAATGTTCTGATGTTATTTTCTGTTGATAATTATAAATATAAGATTATTTTATAATTTATATATTGTTTCACGATGGGTTGCTAGAAATTATTTATCCCATTTGTAAAAGTATTGTTTCAGTTTTTTATCCGGTTAGTGATATATTATGAATTAAAATCTTGAATATTATAGAACTTAACCTTTTTCAAATATTACATGTCTGAAATTTTACTCATGTGTTCAATATATATGATTAGGCAAGATTAATTTAATACATGACACATTTATTTAACCAATGACCACCATTTAATACGGTTTAATATTTTGAAAATTAGATATATTATTAATTTTTTTTTTTATATATATCCCAAGACACTCCTTTGTGTATACCTAGTTAATACCAAACGCAACTATTTGTTGTGCTATAACCATCAAAACGGCACCCTTTTTGGCATGATAAATTAACAACCAAACGCCACCATATGATTGTTATACATCCGTTTCATCACCCCCTAATCTGCCAAACAAACCAACGGTCCTAAAATACTTATAACCAAAAAAACCACCTAATCTGTGGCTGTTGGAGCCAATCGCTAGCCCTGCTGATGACCGCGAACAATTTGTCACCCTCGAGGTACGGAGACACCCAACACGCCCTATGTGGGCTGTCACAGCCAACGCACCCTCTGTCGGGTGGTGCTATCACCAAAAACAAACGCACCCTAGCGGCTGTGAGTAAAACCCAACGCAACCTCTTTGGTGCTTATAAACAAAAACCACAACACGAGCAACCCCCCTTTTTTTGTGGCTTTCTGCTCAGCGAAAACAACAAACACCATTTGGGTGTTTTTACCAACATAAAACGCACCTAATTTGGTGCTTGAAAACCACACCGAGACGCCACCACTTTTCTGCTGAAAACAAACGCACCCTAGCCTTTTCTTATTACAAACCAACCACTCCCCGGCTATGACCCACCCCGAACGCACCCGTGGGTCGTAACATGCACAAACCCACCCTTGGTGCTACACAATACCGACGCACCCTTGGTATTTTTATACAAACCAAAGCATCCTTGGTGGTGATTTATATCAAATCCAAACCCTCCCTTGTGTTGGCTTGTCATCGGTAAAAGGAGGGGGAAACCGCGAGTGAATGAGGGTGGTATGGGGAATCTAATAGATTCACGGTGTTGAGGAGTGTCTTTGGTCTTGTGAAAGTCATAGGAAAGTTTTCCGGCGGCGACGGCGGTGGTCGAGTGGGTGCTAGTAACAAAATATGTGGTGGAGAAAGGAGTTTAATTGTACCACCATTATTCTGATCAATAATATTAGGGGTTGTGGTGAATGGGAGGTTTTTTGAGTAAACCTTGTTACCAATATCATTGTTCTTATGTTAATTCCGCTATACATATTTTATGTTCATTGATGTTGTTAATCCTAGACTAAACCTAGATCTTTAAACTCAACAAGTGGTATCAGAGCTTTGCTTTGAGAAACTTTAATCTAGAAGACATGGAGCTTGAATCTACAAATAGTGGTCCTACTGCAAAGCTTCCCATACTCAAATTGGGAGAGTATGAGATGTGGGCTATTAGGATTAAGCAGTACTTCCAGATCCAAGACTATGCACTATGGGAGGTGATTGAAAATGGTGATTCATCAGTCTCAGTACCTCAAACATCTTAGGAGAATGGCATAACAGTTACAAAGATGTCTACACCTGCATCGACAGAAGAGAAGACAAATAAAAAGAATGATGTCAAAGCCAGGGGTTTGTTACTCATGACACTTCCAAATGAACATCAACTAACATTCAGCCAGTATCCAGATGCTAATTCTATGTTTGCTGCCATTGAAACAAGATTTGGTGGTAATGCAGCTACTAATATGTTGGGAATTATATTTGAGTTGATAAGACAAAACAAGAATGAAACAAGAAGGACTTAAAGGAAAAGGACCTAAATCTATCTTCAATAGGCTATAGAAGATAGTCATTAGGCCTGTGCTAATTAATTGGGTGATGGTTATTGCCCAAGAAGATTTAAACTCAAATTTTTGAGTAGCTTACCCCCTGAGTGGAACACTCATGTAGTTGTATGGATGAATAAGCCTGAGGTTGAAACTATGAGAATAGATGGTTTGTACAACAACTTCAAAATTGTTGAACAAAAGGTAAAGAAATCTGTTGGTGGAAGCAGTGGTGCTCAAAACTTGGCCTTCATGACTGCTCCAAGCACTAACAATCGTGAATGATATCAACCACTGCTAGGATTCACAGTTATATACTGGCTACTTAACTAATGGAATGCTAGCAAGCCTACAAGTAGTACTGTTAGAGGTCAGTGATAATACTGTGTATGCTTTCATGGTTGAAAATCCAAATGGTTCTAATGTCCTACACCAAGACTTAGAGAAAATTCATGAAGATGATTTGGAAGCAATGAATTTGAAGTGGCAGCTCTCTCTGCTAAGTGTGAGGGCAAAGAAGTATTATCAGAGGACAGACAAGAAGATTTTTATTAATGCTAATGATATTGCTGGGTATGATAAATCTAAGGTTGAGTGTTACAACTGTCATAAGTTGGGATACTTTGCCAGAGAGTGTAGAGCACCAAGAAGCAAGTAAAGTCAGTTCAAGAATCAAGACAACACCAAGAAGCAAGGAAACAATGAAGACAAATCTTCAAAGGCAATGTTGGCTATAGATGGTGTAGGTTTTGATTGGAGTGACATGGCAGAAGAACAAGTTCAGACAAACATGGCTCTAATGGCATTTTCAGACTCAGAGGTATACACTGATAAAACCTGCTCTAAAACTTGTCTGAAAAACTATGAAACTCTTAAGAAACAGTGTGATGATTTGCTTGTTAAGGTTAATGAATCTGAATTTAAAGAAACTACTTATAAAAGAGGTTTAGCAACTCTATAAGATCAAATTATCACATATAAAAAGAATGAGGTTCTTTTTAGTGAAGAAATAGGAGTTCTTAAAAGAGATGTAGCTTTGTCAAAGACTAATGAAATAAATGGTGACTTAAAAGTGAGTTTGAAAAGGTTAAGCAAGAAAAGATGGCATTAGATTTTAAATTGAGAAATGTGACAAGGCCTCAAAAGACTAGATTAGACCAGTTGTTTAGGAATCAGATAACTGACAAATATAAAAAAGGGTTTAGGATATAGTGCAGTTCCTCCACCATACCCTTTAATCTATAATAGACCTAACAAGCTTGATATGTCTTATTCTAGTCTTGATGAGTTCAAAGAGCCTGAGTTCAATGGTTATGGTCCTAAGGATAGTGAGCAAGAGTCTAATGTTGTTTGTGATAAAAAAATTAGATAATTCTAAAGAAAATTCTGTTGAGTCTTTGGTAGAGGAACAAGTATCACAAGATAAAAGTAGCTTTGTTGAGACTTCACCTAATGTTGATAAAGAAACTGTTTTTCCTGTTAATAAAAAGGTAGAGTTTACTAAATCTAAAAATCATGAAAAACCAGTCAAAAAGTCAGTTAGGTATGCAGAAATGTATAGATCATAATCATCCAAGTGGGAATCAGAGGAATATGGAATGGACAGAACTCCAATCAACTAGGAAAATATTTGTGATGTATACCACGTCTAGCTTTATAAGTAAAGTTTTACAATCATATATGCAGACTAATTGTGATTAATCATCAAAGAAGAGGCATAGTATCTAGAAATAATTACAATGGGGTGGATGCCAAAACCACACACCCTAGTGTACACAGGAATATGTCTCCAAAAGCAGTTTTATTGAAAACTGGCCTCACACCACTTAATACTGTTAGGCCTGTTAATACTGCTCACCCCAAAACATCAGTTCATAGTGCTAAATCAAAGATTTAATGATTTTGCAACGTGTAATCCTTTGTAAGCATAAGGGGAAAGATTTTATTCGTAAATTAACTTTAGGAGAAGTTTCGTGCTTATTTTGGTTTTGTCATTAACAACTAGGGGAAGATTGTTGTGAAATATATTTTGAGTTGCTAAGACAAAACAATGAATGAAAAGGAAACTAAAGGGACTTAAATGACAATTATGGAATTCTACAAGCTGGTGGAGGATATTATACAAAAGATAAAAGATTCCAAAAGATATGATTCTTGAAGATAAAGATGAAGTTTATTAAAGAATTAAAAGATCTACTTTCCTTATACAATTATGTTTTCCCTTGTAAATCTAGATGAACTCTACTATATAAAGAGATCCCTAGATATAGTTTTTATGTGTCAAAAGATGTAAACACTAGAAAAGTGTGTGTGTGTGTTCTAGGCGTCAGGTCCTCTAAGTGGACGCCTAGGGTTTTGTTTGTGTTTTAGCCTCAAGGATCTTTGATTCCTTGTTATAGTTTAGATAACACGTTCTACGATTGATCACGTAGAATTGGGGCTTGTAGTAGTCATTGTATAAAGATAATGATGAAACCTTGTTAGAAAATAATAAATAATTTTCTTAATGTTTATTTCGTTGTGCATTCTATTATGCTTTGTTATTGTTCATCCTAGATTAAAGTTCTAAACAAACTGAGCTTAAACGATCTATTGATTTTCACAATTGGTATCAGAGCCTCGTGGCTCTCGATCTAGGATCTACAAGGTGTGTTGATGTCGAATCTATGAAGGAAGAGTGGTCATGTTCCCTGTTTTTGGTGTTTGGTTCAATTCGTTGCAATTAGAGGGTATTCACAATCCTAATTTAATAAAAACAGGAATGGTAAATCAATAATCTGTTTCTACAAGCTTATTGTGAGTCGATCGTTTGATTGAATAGAAGGTAACCCTAGTAGGGATGCATAACATACGACATCAAGATGATAGATGCAAAGACAAGGATTAGTAACAGTTTAGCATTTAAAAAAGGACTCACTAAAAAGGTGTCGTCTGGATACTTAAAAAAAAGAGGTATCCTTATATGTTTTGTACTACTCGTTGGTGGTTACTACTGACACATGACATAGTACTACTGGTGATCGTAAATATTAGTGCTTTACTAACGTTAAAAAGTGTCTCAAAAGGTATGGGAGGAAGGAGCACTTTATACTGCCAAGGGAATAATTAGTATTGCTGGGTATGAAGTTAGTACTGCCAGCTTTTTATACTATAGACTTGCTTTAGGAGTACTTAGTATTGTTCTTCATAGATTAGTACTGCCAGTTGTATGTTTATACTGCCAATGGCAGTTAATACTGCTAGCCTTATCTTTGAAGGTTAGTGCTGCTGCTTAATGTACGGCTTAGTGCCTGCCAAAGGAGATGTTACTACTGCCAGATCATAGAGTTAGAGTGCTAGCTATCACTTATGTTAAATGCTGCCGAGTTTACTACTTAGTGCTGTTAGT
Source organism: Tanacetum coccineum (assembly GCA_026074375.1). NCBI lineage: Eukaryota > Viridiplantae > Streptophyta > Magnoliopsida > Asterales > Asteraceae > Tanacetum > Tanacetum coccineum. Next base: position 9,786 of record BQNB010092269.1, on the reverse strand, counting down.
ATGATTAAAACTACTAGTATATTTTAATGCTGTCGTAATAAGTTTCTGCTTGCATGGGAGTAAATTTTAGCAGTACTACTGTTGGACTTAAACACACCATGTTTGTGCCTGCTCGTGATGTTAATACTGCCAATAGAATAAGTTTCTACTGTTGGTACTACTAAGCAATGGTTTAACGGAAGCTAATTGGTTATGATTTTAAATGTTATTAAACGTTTCAAAGGCTCATATTTTTTGGATCTAATGAAAGATGTGGTTACAAAGACGATATTATCAACTATTTGAAGATGAAGTGGAATTATTTGAGTTTGTGTTCATATCATATCTCAAATGGCTTACAACATTTGGAGGTAACTTGTTCGTGCTTAGAAACGATGTGACGAAGAATTGACAAATCTAGCAAAGGTGTGTGATTTTTCTTATGGTGCTCAATGCTCACATTTGCTATCACTTTGGTTACGTATCTCATAGAAGATGAGGATAAATTGTCAATAGATTGTGGTCTCCTTATACATTGGTTTTGGGTATACGTTCGAAGTCACATGGATAGTGCAAGATATAAGACACAAGTTTGGGTTGTTCTACTTCAGCATCAAGTTCGTTATACTTAGTTTTCTTCATCAATTAATTATATACATAGAAGCCGTCACTGAATTGATGATATCAGAAGATGGTTATACAACATATGGGTTTCAAGGGAAGCTTAATGTTAAAATATTTAACCATTTATATGCTACATCGAGGTGAAGGTTTTTACTACTACTAGCCTTTGTTACTACTGCTAGTGTAAGTTTCTACTGCTCAAGTTCATTTATGGAGGGTAATTTGAGTTGTTGGAAGGCTGGATTAGAAGTGTGATAGTGGTTTGTGGTTGTCGAAATCAAAGTTGCATACTTTAGTCCCCTATTTGATTATGACAAAAAGGGGAAGAAGGTTTACAAATAAGATGTGAAACTTACAGATCCTTGGTGGAATTGCATGGATTAAGGGGAAGTATGTTTCGTTCATATATTAGCTTCAGGGGAAGTTTGTGCTTATTTGGTTTTGTCATTATCAACTAAGGGAAGATTGTTGGGAAATATATTTTGAGTTGATAAGTCAAAACAATGAATGAAAAGGAAACAAGAGGGACTTAAATGACAATTATGGAATTCTACAAGCTGGTGGAGGATATTCTACAAAAGATAAAAGATTCCAAAAGATATGATTCTTGAAGATAAAGATGAAGTTTATTAAAGAATTAAAAGATTTAGTTTTCTTATACAACTATGTTTTCCCTTATAAATCTAGATGGACTCTACTATATAAAGAGATCCTTAGATATAGTTTTAGGTGTGTCAAAGATGTAAACACTAGAAAAGTGTGTGTGTTCTAGGCGTCAAGTTCTCTAAGGAGGCGCCTAGGGTTTTGTTTGTGTTTTAGCCTCAATGATCTTGGATTCCTTGTTATAGTTTAGATAACACATTCTACGATTGATAACGTAGAATTGGGGCTTGTAGTAGTCATTGTATAAAGATGATGATGAAACCTTGTTAGACAATAATAAAGAATGTTCTTAATGTTTATTTCGCTGTGCATTCTATTATTCTTTGTTATTGTTCATCCTAGATTAAAGTTCTAAACAAACTGAGCTTAAACGATCATATGGTTTCCACATGATGGAAGAGGGACATTACAACCAGTACAGGGGAGACAAGTTTCTTTTGCTGCGGGTACTATAAGGACCTACACTCCAGGAACAAGTGGAAGTAATTCTGGGAAACAAAGGACTGTTATTTGTTACCACTGCAAAGGGGAAGGACATATGTCCAAACAGTGCACTAAACCTAAAAGGAAAAGGGATGATACCTAGTTTAAGGATAAAGTGTTGCTGGTACAAGCTCAAGCAAATGGTCAAACTTTACATGAAAAAGAGCTAGCATTTTTGGCAGATCCAAGAATTACAGAAGGTCAAGCCACACAGACTGTCATTACCCACAATGCCGCTTATCAAGCCAATGATTTGGATGCATATGACTCTGATTGTGATGAACTCAATACTGCCAAAGTTGCTCTCATGGCGAATTTGTCTCATTATGGTTCAGATATTCTCGCTGAGGTACATAATCTGGATAATATTGATAACAATATGATAAATCAAGGTGTGTAGGCAATGCCATCTTCTGAATAGTCTAGTGTTGTGAATCATTTAGAAACTAAGATAACCAGTGATAGCAGTATCATTCCTTATTCTCAGTATATGCATGAAACATAACAGGCAGCTGTTCAGAATTCTAACTCATCTGCAAAACAAGATGCACTGATATTATCTGTGATAAAACAACTGAAAACCCAAGTAATCAATTGCACCAAGATTAACATGGACAATAAAAGTGTCAATGATACTTTAACTAATGAGCAAGAAAGATATAAAGAACAAGTTAAAGTATTGAAAGACGGACATAATGATAATTTAAAGTGTCGAGATATTGTTTCAAATACATATGAACAGAATGTCAAGATTGATCGTCTTAAACAAACTCTTTCTGAACAAGCAAAAGAGAAAGAATCTTTAATGAAAACAATTATTGTTCTCAAAAATAATTTTAAGAAAGAAGAATCTAGAAACATTGATAGAGAAATTGCTTTAGAAAAGAAGATGAAACATCTTGATAATATTGTTTACAAAAGAGATCAATCTGCATAAACTCTTCATATGTTGATAAAACCAAAGTTTTTCTAGGACCATTCCATTAAACAAGCTCTAGGTTTTCAAAATCCTTTTTATCTGAAGAAAGCTCAGCAGTTTAAACCAAAGCTTTATGATGGTAATGTCATTCAGAACACAAGTGCTATTGTGATTCCTGATTCAGAAGAGACCCTAATGCTTGCTGAAGAGAGTCATTCAAAAATGTTTTTAAAACAACAGGATCAAATGGTTTTAGAAAAGAAAGTTAATACTAAACCAGTTGATTATGCTGCTCTTAACAAACTTTCTTAAGATTTTGAAAAACGATTTGTTCCACAAACTAAATTATATGCTAAACAAGCCTTTTGGTCTCAGAATTCTGTAAATTCTTCAGACCCTCATCCTTCTTCTACACCCACCAAAGTCGAGGTTCCAAAAGAACTTCCTAAAGCAAGTATGGTAAATACGAGTTTGAAGAAACTTAAAAACCATCTAGCTGGCTTTGATATGGTTGTTTGAACATACAAAAGCTTGTTTTAGAGATGAAATTATTCCATTTGTAAAAGCACTCAAGGACATATTTAATAAATTCGATCAAGATCTAATTGATGAACTTATTGAAGTCCAAACTATTTTTAACCAAATAGAACAGGCTGTTGAACAACATCATTTAGAGTCAAAAACTTTTGAAGTTAAAAGAAATCAAGTTTTAAATGAGAATGATCGACTCTTGGAACAAGTCATTTCCAAAGATATTATGAACCTTATGATACATGATTCTATGAATAAATATATACAAATGTGAATGATTGTGTGATGTTATTTGTAAATTCTAATGAGATGTGTCATAAATGTCTAGAACTTGAAGTTGGGTTCATCAAACAACATAAAAAAATTGATCAAGAAGATTATAATACTCTTTCAAAAAATTATACCAAACTAGAACAACATTGCATTTCACTTGAACTCGTAATGCAACTTAACCAACAAGTTTTTGAAAAAGATAATTCTTGTGATAACAAAGATGCTTCAACATTTAATCAATTGTTTGAAGTAAACAATTTGAAAGCTCAACTGAAAGCAAAAGACACGACCATCCAGAAGCTTAAAGCAACCATTAAACGGTTGAATGAAACTTCTACAAAGGATAAAGTGAAACAGGACTTATAAGAGATTGAAAAGATAAATATTGAATTGGATCATAGGGTATCAAAATTAATTGTTGAAAATGAACATTTGAAACAGACTTATAAGTAGCTTTATGACTCGATTAAACCAGCACGTATTCGATCAAAAGAACAATGTGATGCTTTAATTACTCAATTCAATCAAAAGTTTGTAGAAATCTCTGATTTAAATGCAAGTCTTCAGGAAAAAGGTTTGGTCATTACAGCTCTCAAGGATGAATTAAGGAAACTTAAAGGAAAAGATTTAGCTGATAATGTTGTTACCAAACACACTATTGCTCCAGAAATGCTTAAGATTGATGTGGAACTGATAGCCCCTAAATTGTTGAACAATAGGACAGCTCACTCTGACTACCTTAGGCGCACTCTGGAATAAGCTGCGATTCTTAGGGAAGTAGTTGAACAAGGAAAATCTCAAAATCCACTAAATAATTCCCTAGACTCTACTTTTAAGTACACTAAACAATTTTAGGAGTTGCTTATAATCATCAGACAAACCTGCCTTAGCATCAACAATTCTAGTGACAAATTGGTGGTTGTAACCCAAAGAACAAGGAAAAAAAGTTAGATTCACTAAGCCTGTCACATCCACAGGAAACACAAACACAAAAATAGATTCTTCATCAAACCCAGTTTCTAAAAAACCTGTGTTGTCTTCTACAGGAGTAAAAACGTCTACTAGTGATAGCGGATCTCAGCCTTCAGGCAATACAAAGAAAGATAAGATTCAGCGAACACCAAGTAGTACTTAGAAGAATAAAGTAGAAGCCCACCCTAGGACAGTTAAATCTAGTTTGAAAAATAAGAATTGTGTGTCTGAACTTATATGTGTTAAGTGTAATGGTTGCATGCTTTTTGATAATCATGATTTATGTGTTATTAATTTTATCAATGATGTGAATGCTTGTGCTAAATCTAAATCTGTTAAGAAAACTTCAAAGAGAAAAGTTTGGAAACCAACAGGCAAGGTGTTCACAAAAATTAGATACACTTGGAGACCTACTGGTCGGACCTTCACTATAGTAGGAAATGCGTGCCCTTTAACTAGGATTACCACAACTGCCAAAGTGTTACCTAGGAAACCAACTGCTCTAGAAACTAATACATCTAATCCTGTAGAAACATTGGTTTACTCACAGAAACCTAGGAAATCTACAATGAAATAGGACTTAGAAGAGAAACAGGACTTAGAAGAGATTGAAATGATAAATATTGAATTGGATCATATGGTGTCAAAACTTATTGCTGAAAATGAACATTTGAAACAGACTTATAAGCAGTTTTATGACTCGATTAAACCAGAACGTATTTGATCAAAAGAACAATGTGATGCTTTAATTACTTAAGTCAATCAAAAGTCTGTAGAAATCTCTGATTTAAATGCAAGTCTTCAGGAAAAAAGGTTTGGTCATTACAGCTCTCAGGGATGAATTAAGGAAACTTAAAGGAAAATATTTAGCTGATAATGTTGTTACCAAACACACTATTGCTCCAGAAATGCTTAAGATTGATGTGGAATTGACAGCCCCTAATTTTTTAAACAATAAGACAGCTCACTTTGACTACCTTAGGTACACTCAGGAACAAGCTACGATTCTTAGGGAAGTAGTTGAACAAGGAAAATCTCAAAATCCACTAATTAATTCCCTAGACTCTGCTTGTAAGTACACTAAACAAATTCAGGAGTTACTTATAATCATCAGACAAACCTACCCTAGCATCAATAATTTTAGTGACAAATTAGTGGTTGCAACCCCAAAGAACAAGGACAAAAGAGTTAGATTCACTGAGCCTGTCACATATACAGGAAACACAAACACAAAAATAGATTCTTCATCAAACCCAGTTTCTAACAAACCTGTGTTGTCTTCTACAGGAGTAAAACCGTCTACTAGTGCTAGCGGATCACAGCCTTTAGGCAATACAAAGAAAGATAAGATTCAACAAACACCAAGTAGTACTCAGAAGAATAAAGTAGACGCCACCCTAAGATAGTTAAATCTAGTTTGAAAAATAAGAATCGTGTGTCTGAACTTATATGTGTTAAGTGTAATGGTTGCATGCTTTCTGATAATCATGATTTGTGTGTTATTAATTTTATCAATGATGTGAATGCTCGTGCTAAATCTAAATCTGTTAAGAAAACTTCAAAGAGAAAAGTTTAGAAACCAACAGGCAAGGTGTTCACAAAAATTGGATAAACTTGGAGACCTACTGGTCAGACCTTTACTATAGTAGGAAATGCGTGCCCTTTAACTAGGATTACCACAACTACTAAAGTGCTACCTAGGAAACCAAAGCTCTAGAAACTAATACACCTAATGTCACACCCCGCTAAGGCAGAAACATGAGGCGTAACAAGAATGGATATCATCACAACACAATGGTATCAAAATAGAGAAAAGTACATGAACTAAACTGAACATAAAGGACACAAAGTGTCATGAAAATACCCAAACAAACATAAAAGATATCCGGTGTCTTGTATTGAAGAAAAAGGGGTTCACATCAATACCAAGACATGCAATACAACCAAAACAAATCTAAGCAGATCAAACCAACAAATATTCAGAATTTAATCAAACAGGAAATAAACTAAGAGATTTAAACTTCGTATGCTGCCTATGGTCTCTCTAGCCACTTATCTTATTCTTAAGATCCTCATGATGCTCACCTAAAAATGATGCTTAAAAACGTCAACACAAAGGTTGGTGTGATTCATAGGTTTAAGACATTAAAATCAAAGTTTATAAACAATTATTGTGATTAATGCAAACATGGCAGGACAATTACTTCACTATCATACAAGCTAGCATGCAAATGTAACCAAAACGAGCATGGGAACGAAACGTGTCCCTCGATCCAACAAGTATTAACAATTGGGTAGGAACGTTACCCCTGATCTATTAAAACCGTCACTTCACATAGGTAGGAACGTTACCCTCGATCCTGATATCACAACAAATGGGTAGGAACGTTACCCCCAATCTAAATACACATAAGAATTTAGCACGTAACATACAATAGCCAAGTAAAGTTCATACCCTTTCAAAATAAAGACACATAATCATAGTAATAAGAACATTTCAAATCCATTTTCATCATTTCCATCCCAAATTTAAAAGCAATGTAAAAAGAGGGACTATGAAACTCACCTGATGCTCAAGCAGCTTCCAAATATCTTAAACAAAGCTACACAATAGAATATAAACGTGTTACACGTGACTAAGCCAAATGCTTAAGCCCATGTAACAATTATATGATGGATTTCTATGGTGTTTAATTATCCCCATGGGTCACCCAGACACCATGTCCAACTTTAACCACTTCATTTACTTATATTTCTAATGATTTACATTTTACCTAAAAAAGTAGAATTTTAGTGTCACTTATCTCGCTTCCAACCCTTACCTATTGAACCAAATAAATTATCACATAAATCACCTATGCTCACACAGGTGTTTACTTTCTACCTCATTTACCCCAAAAGCATACCACATGTACAAGTACCTCAAATAAATTCCTAATTCAAAAGTACCCAGATTCAGAACTAAACACGCACTAAAATATTTGACCTTGCTAACCATAATTAAACAAGTAATTAGAGGCTAATTTTCATGAGGAAGTTAATAGACATATAGAACTTGACTTTTGTGTTTTGGATAACCTTAATTCGAATTTTAAGTAAGGGCTTTACCTCTCTAATTCAGACCAAAATCTGACCCGTATTTACTGTTTTGACAACTTTTATTGCAACGACCATTTGACTAACTTCCCGAACTCAAAATCGTTTGAGGCCAGACGTTTTGAAAAGTAGACTCACTGAACTACAATTTAGGCACTAGAAACACCTCAAAACACATAACCATCATGGAGATATCATCAGTTGAACACAGCTCTAAAATCTGCCAAACCCCAATTCACAAATTAACGCGATCTAAGCCTAACTGTTTTCACCATTATGATCCTAATCAAACCCTAAATGCACTAGCATGATCATAACATCATTAATTACAGAATTTGTTAAAAACCCTAATGATCCACCATAATAATTGTTACATGATTTGAAAAGAATATCAAGATTAGATCATTACCTAGCTTACATTCTTGCTTCTAACACCACAATTCTCTGATCAAATATTTTATCTTCCTTGTTCTTAGAGGGAGGGATTTCATACGGCACAAAGGAGAAGGGGGAGAAACAATTAGGCTAGGTTTTATACTAAACCTAATAAATAGAATTCTAATCTATTTAAAACTTGTTAATAAGTAAAATATAATTTTTTCCTTTTTCCCTTTAAAACCGACCGGCCCCCTTAATATATATATTTATATTATTATTTATTTATTTATTTATTAATTATACTTATATTTACATTACCTTAATTTCCTACAAAAACCTTGGTAAAATCGGTAAACCTTTTTCATGAAAAACCAAATACTAACTTTCTATTTATAACTTTCATTTCTAAAAGTACTTTCTATATTTAGAAAGTTCATTACCTATTCTCATATTTCATGAACCTAAATCACTTCGAATATACGATACCTTCCTTATTAATCCATCATATAATTATCCTTATAATGACGTAGCAATGAATGCAAACACGTCACTCATTTCCATTGTCAATACACGTAAACAAAATGGAAATAACCCTCAATATCTTAAACCCATTCTAAAATGAGATGAACACGTACCTCAGAATGATAATCATGCACACAAATAAAGCCACATAGCACACACATACAACATGTATAGACACTTAGCCAACTCTAAAGGTATTAACCTTACTGCTCTTAATGCTAGCAGTATTAACTCATCAAACAAACAGTACTAACCAAATTATAACTGGTAGCATTTATTAACACCAAACCTGCTAGCAACACTAACTATCCAGAAACAAACATGTGTGCCACCCGTTATCTGATGAAGCTTTAACATACCATTACTAACTCTTCCCCTTGAGCAGCATTAACATAGATACTTAGCAGTATAAACTTTACTTGGCAGTTGTAACTCATAAATTGGCAGTATTAACACTACTCAAAATAACCCAGCAGTATAAACTCTAATCACTTAGTACATTTTCTTGTTGCTAAACTTGTGACGTAACCTGCTACTTCATGATGATGTCAAGAAGAACGAATCAATTTTCCTTGTTACAGAACTGCTGCTTCTACTAAGATTTATGAAAACCCCAATTTTCATTCCATCTCTTTGTGGTCCAAGCAGCAACAACAAACTATATGAATCTGATCTCCCATGACTGCGAATCAAACTAATCTCCATAATACTCGCATTTAATCTCAACGTCAGCAGAATTATAATGATAAGAACAATTTAAACATACGAATCAGTACCATCATTAAATCATTCAACAATACATATCGACCATATACCAAAACAAGTGTTGATAAAACATTTATACCCATAATCGTGACTATAGCAGCAGTAACCAAAACCATATTTTCTGTTTTGCAAATTAAGGTTTGTGAAAACCCTAGTTTCATTGAATTTGCTATTTTATCGAAAACAGAACATGAACAAAACCTTCTGAATCCTAGATCAAGAGCCACGAGGCTCTGATACCAATTGTGAAAACCTAAAGATCATTGTAGCTCTAGTTTGTTAGGAACTAAGCTAGGATAATAATAACATAGGCGGAATATTCAAACATAGAATAAATATTATCATAACAAGGTTTTACCAAACATTTCAAGCTCCAATATTATTTGATCAGAACAATACGGTTACATCAATGAACTGTAACATGGATCAAGGAAAACCTTGATTACCTTGAGGCTAAAACACACAAACCTAGGCGTTCACTTAGAGGACTTGATGCCTAGAACACACACACACACTTTTCTTGGTGTTTACATCTTGACACACTTAGAAAACTATATCTAGGGATCTCTTTATATAGAAGA
>BQNB010092268.1:0-26660 GCA_026074375.1 Tanacetum coccineum | reverse complement strand
CATACATTTACCTATTAAACTACGAGCTATATTGAACAGTAAAATACATGGGGTGACCGAGTCTTTTTCTAATATCTAATAATGGACAATATGGTATGGGTCCTGGTCGATCTTCCTCCTGGTTGTAAGACCGTTGGGAGCAGGTGGCTTTTTTAAGAAAAAGACTGACATGGATGGTATTGTACACGTTACACTCAACTCTACGGGGTTGATTATGAAGAAACGTTCTCACCTGTCGCTGACATTAGAGCTAATAGAATTCTCATATCTATAAGACGAAATAAGGATACTTAAAGTTCACACAGATAACAATCTAGCTGATCCTTTTACAAAGGCTTTATCAAATAGAAAGCTTACTCAACATGCCAGGGGCATGGGGCTTCGTCCTGCTAGTAGTTTCATGTAGATCTGTGTTTTAGTATTTGGATAAGGGATGTAAAACATTTTATTTTATGATAATGATACGTTGGTATTTTGTTATTTTATATTATAAATTGTGTTGTATATTTGCATGTTTAAATCCATGAATAATAAATGTATTATTCTAAATTAATCCGTTGTCGATTAACAATATGGGAATAATGTTAAACTAAGACAATTCTGAGTGATTGTTGATATTGGAGATATTTGATATTGGAGATATTTGATATTTGTGATATTAAGGATAAGTCCACCAAAATCACATGATATTCATAAGATGAATATTGGATTTCCCCGCCACAAGAACATCACTTTTTGGATCGACGTCATCAAGTGAATCTTGTACGTGATTTTATGTACATAAATCCTTAGACTTGAGACGCAAGTAGGTTTAGCCTATGTGGATATTCCTTCTTGATATAGTTTAAGTTGTCCTGAATAAGGTAACTAATAAGGGCTATGTCAGAATAGTTTATGCCATATGATGACTAGACACTTGTAGTCAATATAGAATTTGTTCCTTCAAATTGTTGAAGAAGATACCACTGGGCCCCTCATAGAAATAATCAGATGTGTGTATGGCCGTACCTGAAAACTCATGTAGATATGTCTCATTGATTTTCAGTAATCTTGATTACTTCATATATGAGAAACAGAATCGTTAAATATGGAATGACATTGATCCATATCCAATTTAACAATGGTATCGGAAACAAAGGGATTGTAAATTCATAAATCATTTGTTCATGCCCTGTGAAACCATACTCGAATATTTCGGGAGCATTGGCGTGTTGCTAGATGCTTACCAATGTTCTTATATTATTTACATGTCCAAGTGGGAGCTGTTGGAATATGTCCATCGTAAATAATATATGTTCGAATTATTTATTCGAGCCTAAGGGGACGCACACGTTAATACATAAACAATGTTTAAATAGTGTTTTAGTAAACGACCGTTAAAAGTATTTAACAAGAAACATTAGTGTTTAAAAGTTAAAGGTCTAATGTGCAAAACTAGAAAAAGGAAAGTTTTGTTTTTCCCCTTCCTTTTTCCTAGTCAGCCGAACACATCCTTAAAGAGGAGGTGGGATTGTTTTCTTGATCACCATGTTAGAAAGGCTATATAAGGAGGTATAGGTTTCATTATTGATGTATGCTTCAAGATAATTAAACCTAAACTCTCTTCCCCTCTCTTCTTGTGTTCGATCGGCCGACCAAACCCACACGGGGTTTTTGTTTTGTTTCTTGTTTGTCGACCAAACAAACAACCCAAAAGGGTGTTTGTTCGATTGTGTACCACCACCACTAGGCGGTAGTTTTTGCTCGCGTGTTGATTTGATTCAAGTGTTGCGGTGTTACGGTATTCGTTTGCTAAAACACTACTAGTACTAGCATACTTCATTGTTTCCTAAAAACGTATTGTGTGTGTCGACTTAGAGAGATCTTGCTTTAGATCTTGGAGGGTTTTCAAGTGTGACGTTATACACACACGTATATAGAAGACGGTGTTAACGGTTACCTTAAGCGGTGTATTGTTTCGTGTTAAAAGGTATACATCTTCTATCCTTGTTAATTAATGTGTTCTACATGTGATCTTTAATTCCGTTGCGTACTCGTGTTAATTAATTGGTTAATTAGATCATAAAACCCAACAAATCAAATCCCAAACAAGACTAACCGAGAAGCGTTTCAGATTGCCATTTATATCCCTCCAAAATAAAGCTTCGTCCTTGGTGTGATCAAGCAAAGGGGACTGAATATGAAACCAATCAGTTGACCATCTTTATTCTCCATCATGAATAACATCCACAACTTTGTCCTTTATAGTAAAACTATAGTTTGTGATTTGGGTAACAAATTTGAAATTAGTAAGAGGATACTCAGTACCCCATCTATCAACCCAAACGAAAGCCTTTTTGCCATTTCCTAGGTGTTACCATATGAACGGTTTAATAGTATCACGAATCTGAATTAACTTACGTCAACCCCAACTCACATCCGATCTCAAGGGAACATCCCAGAGACTTCGTCCCCTAATTTTATATGTGTGAATCCACTAAACCCATAAAGATTCTTTATTTGTAACTAAGCTCCAAATATGAGTAGCCATTAAAGAAATATTAAACGTTTCTAACCTTTGAATTCCAAAAACACCCTCATTCTTTTTGGAAAGCAAATAGAATCCCGCGTAACCTTCCCTTTACCCCTTTTCATTTTGCCTTGGCACCACGAAAAATCACGCATTAATTGTTCTAAATCTTGACTAATACGAATAGGCCAGATAAAAACAGATGCCCAATATAATTGCATAGAAGACAAAACCGATTGCACCAATTGAAGTCTTCCAACAAAGGATAACGACTTGTTCTTCCAATCGCCAATCATGTTTTGCAACTAATCAACAAGGACTTTACTATCCTTATAAAGAAGGCTAGACGAGATAAGCGGAACTCCCAAATAATTAACGGGGAGTGTTCCTTCTTCAAAAGGCATTAAACTAAGAATCCACATCTCAACATGATTTACAAGATTATAAAAGTATGCCATACTCTTATGAATACCCGGAATCATCCCTGACGCCTCTTTGAACTCCCCTAAAGCCTCCGTAAAGACCTTTATGGAATTCACGTTACCATATAAAATAAGAATAAGTCATTCGCAAAATAAGATAAATACTTTTTTTGTCTTACACAATGTTTGTGGTACTCAAAGACAACCAACTCCTCCACCTTATTTTGAAGAACAAGCTTTAAGACTTCCATCGCCAATATGAAATAGTACGGAGACATCGGGTCCCTTTGGTTTAACCTTTTTTATCCTTTGAAAAAACCATGAAGATTACCATTAATGCAAATAGAGAAGGAAGTATTAGACACACATTCCATAATCTATGATACCATAGTAGGATGAAACCCGAACCCATTCAAAACCAGACGAAGAAAATTTCAATCTACCGTGTCTAAGGCCTTTTGGATATCAATTCTAAAAGCACATCTAGGGGGACCCCTATCTCTATGATAACCATGCATAAGCTCTTGAGTTAAAAAAAATGTCGTCCGAGATACGTCTTCTCAGGACAAACACCGACTGATTATCACTACCAATTAGCCCTAGCACATCCTTTATGCGATTAATGATGACTTTACTAATACACTTTTAAATAACATTGCAACACGAAATATGATGTGTAGATACCTTAGGAATTAAAGCAAGGACCGTATGATTTATTTCCTTTAGGAGACTACCATTAGTAAAAAAATCACGAACCGCTTCAAAAACATCATTATATACAATATCCCATCCTTTCTTGAAGAAAACCGATGAGAAACCATGAGTACCGGGGCACTATTATCACCAATAGAGAACATGGTCTTCTTTATTTCATCATTAGTAACCAATCGAACCATATGATTACGAACATCAGTATGTAATTGGGAAGTGAATGTATCTCGCTCATTAAGGGGGGTAGAAGTACATTCAACACCCATAAAAAGTTTATAATGTTTAGCAAAAGCATTAGGAACAACTAGACCTTCATGCTCTATATTGTCCATGTCACGAACCACTTCATTCCTATTCCTTTGAACCTTAAACATTGTGTGAACATAAGAGGAGTTCGAATCACCCATAACAAGCCATTTATCTTTAACTTTTTGTTTAAGGAAACATTCCTCATCCAAACAAGCTTGATTATATGCGTCAAGCTAGACTGCTTCTTCTTTACGAAGAAAAGAGTTGCTTGGGTCATTATCCAATTCTATTTGAGCTTTACGTAACTCAAATTTTAGATGTTCAACATGAAGATGGAGGTTTCCCTGATCTTTTAGAAGCTTTCTGAAAGGACTCTTCAATTTTTTTAACTTAGAGACAATTTGGAACATTTTGTGACCATCCACGCGTTTCCTATTTAGACTTCTCAACCTCAAGAAATATTGTCCATGAACTTTAAGTTACACATAACACGATCAAGCTTCTTTAAAATGCCTTCACCACCTTTTGATTTTTGGTTTCGGGTGTAGTGAAGACTTGAATATAAATATTACAAACGCAATCTTTAAACTCCCTTATGGAAAGGCTTATATTGGACGAATGAGCATGACGATCTTCAAGGTTTAAAGATGCGTTGAAGTCTCCCAAAAGAACCCATGAATTCCTACGAACGAATGTACTATGCACCTCCAAATGTTACCAAATAGTATGCCTATACCTAATATAATTACCTCCGTATACAAAAGAGCAATAGAAAACTTTTTGCTCAGTCTTTAAAAACACTTGGGTATGCATAACTTGATCCATTTGTGATACAATCATAATATCAACATGATCCGGATCCCACGGATTATGGAATTTTCGTTTCTAAGAATGATGTTCTTTATTTTAATGTTATTGCTCGTAATGGTATTTATGAAATTGATATGCATGATCTTGTACCAAACGTTAATTCTATTTATAATGTTAGCAACAAAAGAGTCAAGCGTAACTTGGACTCTACTTATCTATGGCACTGCCGTCTTGCTCATATAAACAAGAAACGTATTAAACAGCTGCAACAAGATGGGCTATTAAAATCAACGGATGATGAATCTTTTGATAAATGCGAATCTTGTTTATCTGGAAAGATGACAAAGAAACCTTTTCCTCATAGTAACGAAAGGGCAAAAGATCTTCTTGGAATAATACATACTGATGTATGTGGTCCACTTAGACATGTGTCAAGACAAGGTGCTAGCTACTTCATTACTTTCACGGATGATTATAGTCGTTATGGTTATGTTTATTTACTTAAGCATAAACATGAAGTCTTTGAAACATTCAAGGTGTTTAAGAATGAAGTTGAAAATCAACTCGGGAAGACCATTAAGGCAATACGATCAGATCGTGGTGGCGAATACATTAGCCAAGAGTTTAAAGTTATCTAAAAGCTATTGAATTGTTCAAACAGGCTTATCTCATACACTCCTCAACCCAATGGGTGTCTGAGAGGAGAACACTCGTACTTTGTTAGAATGCGTGCGATCTATGATGAATTCTTACAATTTTCCTTTATTCCTTTTGGGATTATGCTCTTGAGTTGCATACACGCATTCTCAATATGGTTCTAACAAAGAAGGTAAGATAAAGACCCCATGTGTAACTGTGGATGGAAAAGTTTCCAATTGTCTTCCCTTAAAGGTCTAGGGATGTCAAGATCTGTGAGTGAGATACGCCTGACAACTCGACCAATGATCTGTTAAGTGTATCTTCATAGGATTACCCCAAAGGAAATGATGGAGTTACTTTTCTTACTTCCCACCTGAAAACAAAATTGTTGTTGCAAGGTATGTTGAATTCTTTGAGAAACGTCTCATAAGTCAAGAAATCAGTAGGAGGGCGGTAGATCTTGAAGAAATTCAAGAAGAAGAAGAAGATACAACACCTTTGAAATCTGGAACATTCCTCAAGAGGTGGAGGGTTTTGAACCACCACAACCACCACAAGAGGAAGTGATTCTGATTCGTAGGTCCGAAAGGACACATCGAGCTCCAAACCGCTTATGTCTAAATGTAGAGGTGGAGGAGCATAGTTTAGGGGATCTTGGAGAACCCGCTAACTATAAAGCTGCTATGTTAGATCCTGAATCTAAAAAGTGGGTCGATGCTATGAATGCGGAAATGCAATCCATGATAGACAATATGGTATGGGTCTTGGTCGATCTTCCTCCTAATTGTAAAACCGTTAGGAGCAAGTGGATTTTTAAGAAAAAGACTGACATGGATGGCAATGTACACATCTATAAAGCTCGTCTTGTGGCAAAGGGTTATACTCAAACCTATATGGTTGATTATGAAGAAACGTCTCACCCGTGGATGACATTAGAGTATTAGGATTCTCATATCTATAGCGGCATTCTATGATTATGAGATATGGCAAATGGATGTCAAAACAGCCTTCTTAAATGGTTATCTTGATGAAGACATCTATATGGTACAAAACTTGAAGGTTTGTTGATTTAACATCCCAGAAAAAGTATGCAGTACAAAGATCATTTACTGGACTTAAGCATGCATCAAGAAGCTGGAATTAAAAATGATTTGATGAGGAAAATCAAACAGTTTGTTTTGATCAAATCTTTATGTCCATGTGTATATCAAAAGGCTAGTGGGAGTAATGTTACATTTTCATCTTATATGTTGATGACATAATAATCATGGGTAATCACATTCTAAGTTTACAAAGTGTAAAGAATTATCTTGGAAAGTGTTTTTCTATGAAAGATTTAGGGGAAGCGGCATTTATTCTTGGAATCAAAATCTATAGAGATAGATCGAAGCGATTAATTGGACTTAGTCAAAATGCTTACATGGATAAGATCTTAAAGAGATATAAGATGGATAATTCCAAACGTGGTACCATTCCCATGCAAGAAAGACTTGACTTGAACAAATCACAAGGTGCTCAAACGCCTAAAGAGGTGAATCGTATGAAAAATGTACCTTATGCTTCGGCTGTAGGATCTATTATGTATGCGGTTAGATGCACTAGACCTGATGTTGCGTTCGCGCAAAATTTAACAAGCCGGTTTCAACAGAATCCAGGTGAACTTCACTGGACTGCTGTGAAAAATATTCTTAAGTATTTAAGAAATACTAAAGATATGTTCTTGGTTTATGGTGGAAATCCTAGCACAGAACTTAGAGTTGAATGCTATTGCGATGCTGGATTCGAGACTGATAGAGATGACACGAAGTCTCAGACAGGATATGTCTTCGTTTTGAATGGAGGCGCAGTGGATTGGAAGAGCTCCAAGCAAAGTACCATTGCAATGTCTGCTACAGAATCTGAATACATAGCTGCTTCAGAAGCTGCCATGGAAGCTGTTTGGATTAGGAAGTTTATCTCAGGGCTTGGTATAGTACCAACGATAAATGAACCTTTGAATATGTACTGCGACAATTCAGCTGCAATTCATTATGCTAATGAATCGGGGGTTCAGAGAGGCGCCAGACACTATCATAGAAGATATCATTATGTTCGCGAGTGTGTTGAACTGGGCGAAATAAGGATACTTAAAGTTTACACAGATAACAATCTAGCTGATCCTTTTACAAAGGCTTTATCAAATAGGAAGCTTATCAACTTGTAGGGAGCTGGGGCTTCATCCTGCTAGTAGTTTCATGTAGATCTGTGTTTTAGTATTTAGATAAGGGATGTTAAAACAATTTTATTTTATGATAATGATACATTGGTATTTTGTTATTTTATATTATAAATTGTGTCATATATTTGCATGTTTAAATCTATGAATAATAAATGTATTATTCTAAATTAATCTGTTGTCGATTAACAATATGGGAATATTATTAAACTAAGACAATTCTGAGTTATTGGTGATATTGGAGATATTAAAGATGAGTCTACCAAACTCACATGATATTCATAAGATGAATATTGGGATTTTCCGCCACAGAATTCTTTATGGATCGACGTCATTCAAGTGAATTCTTGTAACATGATTTTATTTACATTAAATCCTTAGACTTGAGACGCAAGTAGGTTTAGCATATGTGGATATCCTTTTCTTGATATAGTTTAAGTTGTCCTAATAAGGTAACTAATAAGGGCTATGTCAGAATGGTTTATGCCACATGATGACTAGACACTTGTAGTCGATATAGAATTTGTTTCTTCAAATTGTTGAAGAAGATACCACTGGGCCCCTCATAGAAATAATCAGATGTGTGTATGGCCGTACCTGAAAACTCATGTAGATATGTCTCATTGATTTTCAGTAATCTTGATTACTTCATATATGAGAAACAGAATCGTTAAATATGGAATGACATTGATCCATATCCAATTTAACAATAATATCGGAAACAAAGAGATTGTAAATTCATAAATCATTTGTTCATGCCCTGTGAAATCATACTCGAATATTTCAGGGGCATTGGCGTGTTGCTAGACGCTTACCAATGTTATTATATTATTTACATGTCCATGTGGGAGCTGTTGGAATATGTCCATCGTAAATAATATATGTCTGAATTATTTATTCGAGCCTAAGGGGACGCACACGTTAATACGTAAACAATGTTTAAATAGTGTTTTAGTAAACGACCGTTAAAAGTATTTAACAAGAAACATTAGTGTTGAAAAGTTAAAGAACTAATGTGCAAAACTAGAAATAGGAAAGTTTTGTTTTCCCCCTTCCTTTTTCCTAGTCAGCCGAACACATCCTTAAAGAGGAGGTGGGATTGTTTTCTTGATCACCAAGTTAGAGAGGCTATATAAGGAGGTATAGGTTTCATTATTGATGTATGCTTCAAGATAATTAAACCTAAACTCTCTTCCTCTCTCCTCTTGTGTCCGATCGGCCGACCAAACCCACAAGGGGTTTTGGTTTTGTTTCTTGTTTGTCGACCAAACAAACAACCCAAAAGGGTGTTTGTTCGATTGTGTACCACCACCACTAGGCGGTAGTTTTTGCTCGTGTGTTGATTTGATTCAAGTGTTGCGGTGTTACGGTATTCGTTTGCTAAAACACTACTAGTACTAGCATACTTCATTGGTTGCTAAGAACGTATTGTGTGTGTCGACTTAGAGAGATCTTGCTTTAGATCTTGGAGGGTTTTCACGTGTGACGTTATACACACACGTATATAGAAGACGGTGTTAACGGTTACCTTAAGCGGTGTATCGTTTCGTGCTAAAAGGTATACATCTTCTATCCTTGTTAATTAATGTGTTCTACATGTGATCTTTAATTCCGCTGCGTACTCGTGTTAATTAATTGGTTAATTAGATCATAAAACCTAACAAATTGAATCCTAAACAAGACTAACCGAGAAGCGTTTCAGATTGCCATTTATATCCCTCCAAAATAAAGCTTTGTTCTTGCTGTGATCAAGCAAAGGGGACTGAATATGAAACCAATCAGTTGACCATCTTTATTCTCCATCATGGATAACATCCGCAACTTTGTCCTTCATAGTAAAACTATGGTTGGTGATTTGGGTAACAAATTTGAAATTAGTAAGAGGATACTCAGTATCCCATCTATCAAACCAAACGAAAGCCTTTCTCCCCTTTCCCAGGTGTTACCATATGAACGGTCTAATAGTATCACGAATCTAAATTAACTTACGTCAACCCCAACTCACATCCGATCTCAAGGGAACATCCCAGAGACTTCGTTCCCTAATTTTATATGTGTGAATCCACTAAACCCATAAAGATTCTTTAATTGTAACTAAGCTCAAAATATGAGTAGCCATTAAAGAAATATTAAACGTTTCTAACCTTCGAATTCCAAGACCACCCTCATTCTTTTTGGAAAGCAAATAGAATCCCGCGTAACCTTCCATTTACCCCTTTTCATTTCGCCTTGGCACCACGAAAAAGCACGCATTAATTGTTCCAAATCTTGACTAATACGAATAGGCAAGATAAAAACTGATGCCCAATATAATTGCATAGAAGACAAAACCGATTGCACCAATTGAAGTCTTCCAACAAAGGATAACGACTTGTTCTTCCAATCGTCAATCATGTTTTGCAACTAATCAACATGGACTTTACAATCCTTATAAAGAAGGCGAGACGAGATAAGCGGAACTCCCAAATAACTAACGGGGAGTGTTCCTTCTTTAAAAGGCATTAAACTAAGAATCCACATCTCAACATGATTTACAAGATTATAAAAGTATGCCATACTCTTATGAATACCCGGAATCATCCCTGACGCCTCTTTGAACTCCCCTAAAGCCTCCGTAAAGACCTTTATGGATTCACGTTACCATATAAAATAAGAATAAGTCATTCGCAAAATAAGATAAATACTTTTTTGTCTTTCACAATGTTTGTGGTACTTAAAGACAACCAACTCCTCCACCTTATTTTGAAGAATAAGCTTTAAGACTTCCATCACCAATGTGAAATAGTACGGAGACATCGAGTCCCTTTGGCTTAACCTTTTTTATCCTTTGAAAAAACCATGAAGATTACCATTAATGCAAATAGAGAAGGAAGTATTAGACACACATTCCATAATCCATGATACCATAGTAGGATGAAACCCTAACCCATTCAAAACCATACGAAGAAAATCTCAATCTACCATGTGTAAGGCCTTTTGGATATCAATTCTAAAAGCACATCTAGGGGGACCCCTATCTCTATGATTACCATGCATAAGCTCTTGAGTTAAAAAAAATGTCGTCCGAGATACGTCTTCTCGAGACAAACACCGACTGATTATCACTACCAATTAGCCCTAACACATCCTTTATACGATTAATGATGACTTTACTAATACACTTGTAAATAACATTGCAACACGAAATAGGATGTGTAGATACCTTAGGAATTAAAGCAAGGACCGTATGATTTATTTCCTTTAGGAAACTACCATTAGTAAAAAAATCACGAACCGCTTCACAAACATCATTATATATAATATCCCATCCTTTCTTGAAGAAAACCGATGAGAAACCATGAGGACCGGGGCTCTATTATCACCAATAGAGAACATAGTCTTCTTTATTTCATCAGTAGTAACCAATCGAACCATATGATTACGAACATCAGTAGGTAATTAGGAAGTGAATGTATCTCGCTCATTAAGGGGGGTAGAAGTACATTTAACACCCAGAAAAAGTTTATAATGTTTAGCAAAAGCATTAGGAACAACTAGACCTTCATGCTCTATATTGTCCATGTCACGAACCACTTCATTCCTATTCCTTTAAACCCTAAACATTATGTGAACATAAGAGGAGTTCGAATCACCCATAACAAGCCATTTAATTTTAGCTTTTTGTTTAAGGAAACATTCCTCATCCAAACAAGCTTGATTATACGTGTCAAGGTAGACCGCTTCTTCTTTACAAAGAAAAGAGTTGCTTGGGTCATTATCCAACTCTTTTTGAGCTTCATGTAACTCAAATCTTAGACGTTCAACATGAAGATGGAGGTTTCCCTGATCTTTTATAAGCTTTCTGAACAGACTCTTCAATTTTTTTTAACTTAGAGACAATTTGGAACATATTGTGACCATCCACGCGTTTCCCATTTAGACTTCACAACCTCAAGAAATTTCGGCTTATATACAAAAAAGGTTGTCAATTTCAACTATTTATGTTTATATATAAATAACTTTAGAACTTTTAGGACAAAATGATAGTAATCCAAAATTTTATACGGTTGGAACATAGAATATGTTCCCATAAAATTGTCCAAGAAATTTAAGTTACACATAACACAATCAAGCTTCTTTAAAATGCCTTCACCACCTTTTGATTTTTGGTTCCGGGTGTAGAGAAGACCCGAACAATTAACATCTTGAATATAAATATTACAAACACAATCTTTAAACTCCCTTATGGAAAGGCTTATATTGGACGAACGAGCATGACGATCTTCAAGGTTTAAAGATGCGTTGAAGTCTCGTAAAAGAACCCATGAATTCCTACGAACGAATGTACTATGCACGTCCAAATGTTGCCAAATAGTATGCCTATACCTAATATAATTACCTCCGTATACAAAAGAGCAATAGAAAATTTTTTGATCAGTCTTTAAAAACACTTGGGTATGCATAACTTGATCCATTTGTGATACAATAATAATATCAACATGATCCGGATCCCACCCAAGAATAATACGTGACCCTTTATCACAAAGAGATGTATTTGAATCCACCTCTAAACTCCAAAAACACTTTAGAAAAAATGTTAATCAAACATGATACATCAACAATGTCATTCATAGAATTGCCAGAATTGCACAAATATTCAAATGGTTATCATTCATCACTTGATGAACCTCATTTTGTTTTGGGGCTCGTTTCAATCCCCTAATACTCCATGATGTTATGCTAAACATTGGGAGCCTTTATAACGAGAGTGCTCTCCCTCTTCGAGTCCCTATTATCTTCATTCGGTTTCATGAAAGTACATGTATCGTCATATACGTGTTGAAACTCATCATCACTCTCCATAGCAACTATGTCTTGAGCATTTTTATCATTCTAAATATCATATTCCCATTCACCTCCAGCCAATACACCAAACGAGTTTGTTACCATAAGAAGTTGTTTATTCTTCCCACCAGCTTTTGATGTTGATGCTTCGTTTGTGTTGTTTTTATATGCATTAGCATCATCCACCTCTTTTGTGTTAAACTTCGGACGATAGGCACGCTTAGGCTTATATTTGTTTAGAGCATTGGGTATCATGATTTATGGCTTTCGCCAATCTAATGTGGCACTTGCCATTTCATTGCCATGATACCAACACCTTTAGCCACTTCACTCACCAATTTTATTTAGCCCCTTAAACGACGGAAGTCATGACAAAAGTTAGTATTTTTGTATCTTTTTATTTTTTTTATTTTTATTGATTTATAAATGGGGTGTTGTGAGGGAAGGAGGTATTTTAATTTATAAAATTGTAGGTTGGTGGGGCCCAAATGGCATAAGTTATGGTATGTTATGAAGGAGGGGTATTTTGAGTTGTTGTGTTGAAATGAGGTGGCAGTGATGTGGCACTCAGTGGATGGCATGACTTTTTTAGCCATAACACCTTATGCTCTTAAAACCACACCACGAGCTAGTTTTGAAGCTTAATTTTTGATTACCAGTTATATCTTGTCCACGTCTCTTATACACCTGTTGAAATCCATCATCAGCTACAACAACATGTGGTTTCTCCATTGTATTTTTTGGGCATTGGTCATTCGTATCGTATGACCAAAAATCTTATAAGCCGTACATCTTAGAGGAAACCATTCATACTCAACACGAATTGTTTCCTTCATGTAACTCGCTTCTTCCAGCAAAGGAATAGCAACAACAAGTGCATTCATAAGATCTTTTTCAAAGTTTAACTCTAACATTGTTCGGGCATAACTATTATAACCCCAAGAATCTTCACACATCATACAAGTATAACTATCAAGCATCTTTGGGTTTTGCAGCGTTATGGAAGTAAACTGAGCATATCACTTTTCTTATGACGTCCCAATTTGACCCACATGATGTGAGCCTTCATGAGATTTTTCAAGATGTCGAGTAACTGAGAACTCACATCATGAGCCTTTCGTGGAGCTTTCACTTGTAAGTAATGAGTGCTACACCAGTCTCTACAGTATTTGTTACCTTCCCATTCTTTGTAGATGTTGAGTAAGGTTAAATGATCTGATTCAGGCACGAAAAACTTTCCATGTGCATCATCGCTTTTTTCAGTCTGGGTGGCAAATGACACGTAATCCTCACTACAAAAATTTAGTTAAATTCTTAGTATTTTAAAGGCCAAATCTCCAAAGTTAAAAATGTGTTCACACTTTATTGTATGTGGTAATAATGAGTGTGACAAATCTTCTTACACATATAAGTATGAAAATATTATCTAAACATCTATGTTTAAAAGTGTAAAAAACTTTGTTTGAATGTCCACACTTAAAAGTGTGAAAAATTGCAAAAGATGTAAACATTGTTAAATATCCACACTTAAAAATGTGGACAATGTCAAAATGTCTACACTCATAAGTGTGACATTTTAATAAAAAATTTGTTTCACTTATAAGTGTAGCTTTGTTGTAATTGTACACACTTATATGGGTAGATTATTTTTTTAAACATTTATGACACTTATAAATGTAACAAAATTATTTTATATATTAAAAAAATCCACGATTGACTATATCGTAGAAAAATAATCGTGAAGAATTCAACTATTTTTTATAGTCCTCATTTAAGGTTTTCTCCACTCCGCCCATCTTTACCACCACTGTCACGTGGCTAATATGGACACAAAATATTTGTATAGGAGATGAATCGTATGAAAAATGTACCTTATGCTTTGGCTGTAGGATCCATTATGTATGCGGTTAGATACACTAGACCTGATGTTGCGTTCGCGCAAAATTTTACAAGCCAGTTTCAACAGAATCCAGGTGAACTTCACTGGACTGCTGTGAAAAACATTCTTAAGTATTTAAGAAATACTAAAGATATGTTCTTGGTTTATGGTGGAAATCCTAGCACAAAACTTAGAGTGGAATGTTATTCTATCTTCAATTGTAATCGTCTGTCTTGACACTATACCAAAAAGGTGATCCTTTTATATACTAAGGATAATCCTAAATGGCTTACATATCTTTTTCTAAAATATCTCATAAATATCTTTTAAATATCTTCTCAACGGTACTAACTAACTTTCTACTAACGGTACTAACTAACTAACAGTACTTAATACTTTGTACTGTCGGTACTAAGTATTACTGTCAGTACTAACTATTTGTACTGTCGGTACTAAGTTAAGAAAACATTAATCCTAACACTATTGCGATGCTGGATTCGAGACTGATAGAGATGACACTATGTCTCAGACAGGATATGTTTTCGTTTTGAATGGAGGCGCAGTGGATTGGAAGAGCTCCAAGCAAAGTACCACTACAATGTCTGCTACAGAATCTGAATACATAGCTGCATCAGAAGCTGCCATGGAAGCTGTTTGGATTAGGAAGTTTATCTCAGGGCTTGGTATAGTACCAATGATAAATGAACCTTTGAATATGTACTGCGACAAATCGGCTGCAATTCATTATGCTAATGAACCAGGGGTTCAGAGAGGCGCCAGACACTATCAGACAAGATATCATTTTGTTCGCGAGTGTGTTGAACTAGGCGAAATAAGGATCCTTAAAGTTCACACAGATAACAATCTAGCTGATCCTTTTACAAAGGCTTTATCAAATAGGAAGCTTACTCAACATGCCAGGGGCACGGGGCTTCGTCCTGCTAGTAGTTTCATGTAGATCCAAGGTTGTAAAAATCGTGAATCGTTAGCCGGGCGGTCGACCACCTATATATAGATGCGTTGGTATTTTTGTATTTTAATATATACAATTGTGTCAGTATCTCATGTATAAATCTAGAATAATAAATGTATTATTCTAAATTAATCCGTTGTCGATTAATGATATGGGAATATCGTTAAATTAAGACAATTCTGAGTGATTGGTGTATATATATGAGAGATTAAGGATGAGTCCACCAAACTCCATGATATCATAAGATGAATATTTTTCCCCCCACAAGAATATCACTTTAATGGATCTAACGAATTCAAGTGAATCTTGTTACGAGATTTTTATTTTACATAAATCCATAGACATGAGACGCTAGAAGGTTTAGCATATGAGGATATTCCTTCTTGATTTTAGTTTAATTGTCCTGAATAAAGTGTAACTAATAAGGGATCATTCAGAAATGGTTTTATGTCACATATGACTAGACACTTGTAGTCAATACAGAATTTGTTCCTTCAAATTATTGAAGAAGATACCACTGGTCCCCTCGTAGGATTAATCAGATGTATGTGTGGCCGCACTCAAAACTCAGGTAGATATGTCTCAATGATTTTTGGTAATCTTGATTAATCATATATACGAGATACAAATCGTTAAAATATGGAATGACATTTGATTCCATATCCAATTTAACAACGGTATCAGAAACAAAGGATTGTTAAATACCATAAATCTTTGTGTTCATGCCCTTTGAAACATAAACTCGAATATTTCGGAGCAATGGCGTGTTTGCTAGACGCTTACCAATGTTATGGTACTATTTACATGTCCAAGTGGGAGCTGTTGGAATATGTCCATCGTAAATAATATATGTCGCTAATTATTTATTCGGCCTAAGGGGACACACACGTTAATACGTAAACAATGTTTAATTAATGTTTTTAGTAAACGATAAATAAATATATTAGTTAAATGTTTAAAAGTTAAACATTAAGGACTAATATGCAAAACGGGAAAAAGGAAAGTGAGGGTTTCCCCCCTTCTCCTTTGGTCGGCCGAAACCCACAACCCAATAGGGTTTGGGCTTGCTTGCTTGTTCTCCAAGATTGTGTAGGCTATATAAGGAGGACTTGAGGTTCATTATTGAGGATGTGTTTTGTGAAAAATCCCTAATACTCTCCCCTCTCTTCCTCCTTGTGTTCGACCGATCCCACAAACCCAAAGGGTTTTTCGGTTTGTCTTCTTTGCCGATCGACTTAAACCAAACAACCCTTTAGGGTTTTGTTTGGCGATCGTGTACCACCACCACCGTGGTGTTAGCTCGCGTGTTGATTGATTCAAGTGTTGCGGTGTTCGTTTACTAAAACACTGTTAGTACTAGCATACTTCATTGTTTGCAAGAACGTATTGTGTGAGGAAGCAGAGAGAGATCTTACATTTGGAACTTGGAGGTTTTGCGTGTGGCTTATTATAATACGCGTATATAGAAGACTGAGTTAACGGATTACCTTTAAAACGGTGTATCGTTTCGTGCTAAAGTAAACAACTTCTATCCTTGTTAGATTAATGAGTTCTACGATGTGTTCTTTTAATTCGCTGCGTACTTGTGTTAATTAATTGCTAATTAGGTCATAAAACCCAACAATGTCTTCCCTAGTATCCAACATCTCTCTAACCTCTCGATGTGTAGTCGTATTTCTTCTAAAAGAATCAACCGGAAATGCTAGGGTTGCGTTTAGTTGGAAAACATTTTCCATCATTTTCTGTTTCCTGTTTTGTAGGAAAAAGGAAGGGGTTTCCATCTCCACAAAACAATTGAAAATTTAGAAAATGTGTTTAGTTAAAGTAACATGTGTTTGTGTTTTCATTTTACAAAACTAGAATACATGTTCAAGTGTTGTTGTTTCTATCTCAATTCTCTATTTACTTTTGTAATATTATAAAGACATATTCGAAACACAAAAATAGAGGCGGCAAAACGGGCGGCGCGGGCATCAGGCAAAACGGGTACGGGCCAAAACGGCACTAATGGGATAAATGGGCTACTGGGTGAATCTTATTTATGTAATGGTTTTTTAACGTTTTCAATCATTTTGTATATTGTGTTTTGATATTTTTTTTTATTTATTAATTTGGTTTTTTTTTTTTTTATTTTTTTTTTTTATTGTATTTTTTACGTTTTCGTCCGTTTTTTCCGTTTTCGTCCCTTTTTTTTACGTTTTCGTTCGTTTTTTACGTTTTCGTCTGTTTTTTTTACGTTTTCGTCCGCTTTTTTACGTTCGTCCCAGTTTTTTGTTCTTTTATTTATAAATATTTAATTAAAAAATACGATTTCCGTCCTGTGTTTTTTTTATGATTTCGTCAGTTTTTTACGTTTTCATCCCTTTTTACGATTTCGTCCGTTTTTTAACGGATATCCGTCATTTTTTTACGTTTTCCGTGTCCGTTTTTATGTTTCGTCAGTTTTTCACGATCGTCTTGTTTATTAACGTTTTTCCTTCTATTTTTTTATTACTATTTCGTCTGTTTTTTTACGATTTCGTCCATTTTTATATAACGATTTCGGCCGTTTTTTACGAAAACTTAAAAACGGACAAATCGGAGAAAAAAACAAACGAAAATAACGGACGAAAACCTAAAAAAACGAACGAAATTGTAAAAAAGGGGACGAAATCGTAAAAAACGGACGAAAACATAAAAAACGGATGAAATGGTAAAAAACAGACGAAATCGTAACAAAACGAACGAAATCGTAAAAAACGAACGAAATAGTAAAAAACGGACGAAAACGTAAAAAACCGGAAGAAAACGTAAAAAACAGACGAAATCATAAAAACGAACGAAATAGTAAAAAAATCTGACGAAATCGTAAAAAAACTGACGAAAACGTAAAAAAACGGGCGAAATCGTAAAAAACTAACGAAATCGTAAAAAAACGGACGAACTCGTAAAAAATGGACGACATTGTAAAAAAACTGACGAAATCGTAAAAAAATTGACGAAAACATAAAAAGACGGACGAAATCGTAAAAAAACGAACGAAATTGTAAAAAAGCGGACGAAATCGTAAAAAACGGACGAAAACGTAAAAAAAAGTCTGTAAGCGTACATAACATCAAAAAACTTATAAAAACGTATAAAACGTAGGAAATAAAGGGAAAATGGATATGGGTGTCATAAAAGGAAAACGGGAAAAACAAAATAAAATTGTTTTCTAGTTTTGTGTATAAAAGGAGAAAATAGGGATTTTGTGTTTTGCAGAGAATTTTGTTGGAAAACGACGAAATGAACGTGATCTCTGTTTTCCTTGTTTTCCACAAAACATTTTGTGAAAAACAAAGGTGTTTTCCTCCAACTAAACGCAGCTTAGATATCTAAGCCTTTTTAGCTGTTTACTTAGTTTGGCTCCCTTTCTTGATGTTTTTTTTCCTTCTCTTTGGTGTTTTATTTTTTTTCCTCAATCTTGGAGCGTCTTGTTTATTCAGATAATATCTCAGCCATTTAAGAAAATAGAAATGTGTCAGATTTTAAGTTTATTTTTTTCTAAGTGCAATATAAATTGAAGTGGCTACTTTTTTATAAAAAAGTGTTTTTACCCCGGTTTGAGTTTGTTTGAAGATAAACTCAAGTCTGTGAATTAGTTGGTCCGTGTAGTAAAAAATAGAGTGTATAAACATCCGACTGCGTGCTATACAAGCACCTCACTTACAACATTTAATTATTGTGTGCAAAATATATGAAAAACTCCTTCCACTTGCATATGGGAACTCATGAACGAAATAAGAAACTCAAGGTAATCAATGATAAATTTAGGGTGGAGATGCTGCATGTCTCCTCTTCCCCAACAGTATGTCTTCATTTTACATTTAACTAATTTTACTTGTGTCAGATTTTATTGTATTTTGTACTCCATTATAGTACAAGATAGCTAAGTAGTATTCGTGCGTATACAGTTTTCGTTTTGACAAAATTTTGTCATAGGAAACCGACCCACATGCATCTAGTAGTTCTACATTTATCGACGACTTATATATCTTATTGTCGGATTTAAAAGGCAAAAGAACAAAAAACAAAAATAAAAAAAAAAAAAAAAAACCAAAACCAGTAATAACCACGATAAAGAAAAAACATCATGTACGTATAAGGTAGACGTCTCTGTATCTTTGGGCTTAGAGACCATTACTCAATTAGGTAGGGTTGCATATGGAATCATAATTATCCCACGTTTGGGTTAACGAGATACAGTAAACCGCTAGCTCAATTGGCTATTAAGTATCATTGAGTATGTGAGTTCCATATCAACTTAGAGGTTGTGAGTTCAAGCCTCGCTAGAAGCATGTTTGAAATATATTGTGAAATAGTTGTGAAAAAAATTGCAATTTAAAAAATAATAAAAAATATCGACACATCAGGTGTGAAATGCTTTTAAATTGTTAATTTAATTTGTTATGTCTTAAAGCACAAGGTACGGTGGCTGGTGGCTTGAGCCGTCAGCGAAAACGCCAGCCCACGGCGCGACAACCACACCGTGGGTGGCGTTTTCGCATCTCGCGCCGCCACCACCAGCCGAGATGGTGGGTGAAAATGCGACTCGAAAACGCGAGACACTGTACCGCGCCTCACGTTTATATATATATATATATATATATATATATATATATATATATATATAATATATTATATAATAATTAAAAAAAACTAGCTGTTTGGAACGTCTATTTTTCAAAAAAACTAGCACGTAGCTTCCGGGAATGCTCGGGAGCATTGATTGTATGTATTGGGAATGGGTAAAGTGTCCTAAGTCTTTACATGGTCAATTCAAAAGAAGGGATAAAAATACCCGACTATAATGCTTGAGGCCGTTGCGAATCAACAATTATGGTTTTAGCATGCATATTTTGGGGTACCGGGGGCCAACAACGACCTTAATGTTTTATATGGTTCACTGTTATTTGATGACCTTCTAGCGGATAAAACTCTCGAAGCTCCGTTTCAAGAAAACGGAAAAACATACGAAAAAGGTTATTATTTAGCGGATGAAATTTATTCACAATGGGCTACGTTTGTCAAAGCATTTACTATCGCAAGGGATCTAAAAACACAAAAGTTTAAAAGAGTTCAAGAAAGTGCAAGAAAAGATATTGAAAGAGCTTTTGGAGTCCTACAAGGTCGGTGGGGAATCATACAACAACCCGCACGAGCATATCACATGAACACGATTAAAAGAATCATTTATTGTTGCATGATATTACATAACATGATATTGGAATATCAAAAGTTCAATATTAGTGAATATTGGTCGATGTACGCTTCTCTAGAGAGCAATATTCAACGTACTTGGGTCGAACGATGCGAAAGACAACGAATAAAAACAAAGAACTTCGGGATAGGAGAGTGCACGAGGACCTTCGACAAGATATTATGAATCATTTGTGGAACATTAATGATGAAATTTAAATTAATGAATTTTGTTTTTATGTTTTATTTATTTTTTTAAGTTTATGTAATGTGTTTTTTTAATTATTAATGAAATTTAAAATTTAAATTTATATAATTTTTTATAAAAAAAAAAGTGGGGTCCTCCCATAACACCAAAAAATCTGGTGTTAACCAAGGAGCCTCTTTTTGGTGTTATGGGAGTTTTTGGTGTTATGGACAAAAAAATGTACTTTTTCCCACGGCTTGAGTCATGGCACGAGACTATACCTACTGCTCTTAGCTGTCCATGTGGAAATCAAATTGCTTCAATTAAAATCCCGTGGAACATATACATGTTCAATTTAAATCCCGTGGAACATATACATGTAGGCTATTTGGTATAATCCTAGAAATTTATCAGTTGAACATGTTCTTCCATCTAAATCTATAGTACTAATGATGGCGGTCTCGAGTGATATACCAGGCCAAGTTCTAAAGTCCACTACATCACCGACAATCTTATAATTTTGTGGAATTTCAGTAGACAGTTAGAAACGGAATCGGCTTAATTCTCACAATATGTATCAAGGGTTATAGTGCGCTTGGTAATGTAACTAGTGATTTTTACAAAAGTCATGCTAATTTTTTTTTTAATTTAATCGTTTTAAGCACTTTGCATGTTATTTTGTAAAAAAGAAGACAAGTACTTTCTAATTCTCCATCCCCTCACTTAAATTATACAACGTCCTCGTTGTATAGATAAAACAATTAAATAATAAGAGAAAATAGAATTAGAACGGAAAACTCCCTGATGTTTTACTCGTGATGATTCTCCATTTTGAGTACATGAGCAAGAATGTGTTGAACAGCCGTCTTGAGGTTTCAAGACTACAACACTTCGAGATTTCCAGATTTATAAATACTCCACCAACGTTGTCGTTTTCGTTCAGAAGGTCCTGTATTAAGCATAAGAAAACAAGTGCAACTCCATCTCTGGTGTATTCGTTAAAATACAGTAAACTAAAACTAAATATTGTACAGGAAGTCAATACGTCGTATCCATACCCCAAGATACACCGTATTGATACCTGTATACGCAATATTCATTTAATGAATACGTCGTATAGACTGTGCTGAAAATAAAGACTGGATAACGTCCAGAAGGTCAATACGTCGTATCCATGGGGTTTAGATACGCCGTATTGGACAGTCTGGGAAGATATACTAGATAACAGAAAGATAAATTTTGGGTTGTCTCCCGGCAAGCACTTTTGTTTACAGAAAAGTATTTAAGTTAGACTTGCCCCAATTTAATCCCATCCTTATAAAACAATTTGGGGTCGAACGGGATGCCAAATGGCACATACAAATTCTTGATTAGGAAAATGAATGGCATCCCTTTGTTACAAGTCACGATATTAACACATAATTCCTTGATAAAGGTTTCAGTTTTGAAAATTTTATTAGATGTATCATGACTTGTTTCCAAAAGCTTATTTGACCCATGTGCATAGGCACCATCATCGACATTTATTACATTAGGTAATGGTTTGATAGATAAATCCCCCGAAGAGTGTTCCATATCGATTTTATCATCATTATTGTCCTCGTCCGATTTTGAATCATCGGGATAAATTACGTTAAAAGAAAATAGATCATTAAAGCATAAAACATTTTGTTCCTCTTCATCACATTCGGACAATGATGTTTCATCTTTTAAATTAAATTCATCGATATGTTGAGGACCTACAGTAGGTTCAGTTAAGAAATATGATTTAGACGTTAGAGCATCATTGTAAACAATGGCTGGAAATTCATTCTCAAAATCTTTAAAGAAGTCTAAATCATCAAAACAACTGACCGTAGGCTCGGGTGGCGGAAATAAAGGCTTATTGACTTTTTCATTATCGTTTTCCGAATCCGTTTTCAAATCATTGGTAGAAAATATTTTATAAGAAAACGAGTTTTTGTCAAAAACTACCGTGTAATCTTCATCGTCGGATTCGTCAAATGATATTCTAAAGTCAATTTCATCGTTATGAGAACTTACTGTGGGTTCACAAGAGAGTGTTTCATTTGATGTCACATTATTATTGAAGATTATAGCTGGGAATTCAGTTTCAACGGATCTGAGATCGTGAACGTCTTCATCATACCAGATCTTACCATACTTAGCAGTTTCCCAATTAAACACTTTCCCACGTCTACGAACTTTTTCTTCCTCAAGCCTGATATACTCCTCCATAGTAATGTTGGGATCGTCCATTTTAACCTATAATAAATTTACTAGAAAAGAAAACTGTCAAATAGCTTAATACGCCGTATTTAGTAAACTGAATACGCCGTATTGATGATAGAGTCGAATACGCTGTATTGGTTTAGAAAAATTCTATACGTCGTATCCAAGAAGATGAATACGCCGTATTGAGTATTCGACTCAGAATGTTACAGCAGGCTGTAACAATGCACACAAACACACAATATGCAAAATATACAATGCAGGAATTAAACACACATACAAGCTCACAAATATGCAATTTAAACTAAACTAAAACACTAATAAATAAGAATTAAACAACTTCACTCCTCGGCAACGGCGCCAAAAAACTTGATGTGCTGTCGTATAGGGTCAATTATTTGATTATCAAGTTTTAAATTTAAATTTAGCCGACATACCTAAAACAACACTTTAACGAGCAGTGTACCTGGTCAAGATGGAGTTCGCGGTAAGTAAGGCGTCGAACACTAAGAGTGGAACATTAATCCTATATTCTATCAGTATTTTAATTAGCCTATTTACTGGTTAAACCTATGCTTTGTACGTTATCTATTGATATGGGGGTTTTCAGCCTGAGAGACTGGCACAGGCTTGGTGGAAACAAATACCAATTAAATACACAATAAACACAAAAGAAGAAGATTAGAAGATAGAAAAGCGGTACAAGCCAAATGATAGAAAACTGTATTAGCCATATTAAATCTGGTTCAATGCTGGTTTGTTTGTTTTAGTGCAATGATTTACTTATCTCGAAGCGGCATATCATTCTTAAGACTTAGGCGGGACATCATCCTAAGACCTAGACACGATTAATCCTGTCACAATTAACGCATCCGCATAAAACCCTAGCCTAACAGGACTTTACCCACTTATTGTTTGACAGTGTTTTATATACTAGTAGTCCACTATTGAAATCTTTATCAGTTAAACAGAGCGAAAAAATTATTTGGGTTTTCCCCAGTTTTACCCGTTTTAACCTAAAACTTTTAACAGTCTAATATTACAGGTTTCATTGTTCTAAAAAGAGGGGGCATATAGTAGTTACAAACGGCAAAACACGAATCCTAAATCTAAACCCTAACCCTAATTCGTAATTGAAAAAGAAGAGAAAGGGATTTAAACATACCGTGTGTTAGGATCTGAATTATATAGCAAGAAGTACATTGAGATTTGAGTTTTAGGGTGCGGTAAATTTTTTGGCTCGTGGAGTAAAAAGTGTGTGTGAAGAACAATCTGGCGTATTAGCTGGGTTTTTATACCCACGATGGATACGCCGTATTGGGAAGTGTCCAATACGCCGTATTGGACGTTCCTTTGTTGACTTAGTCAAAGTAGTTTAAAATGTTTGATACGGTGTATAGATGTTTCCATGATACGCCGTATTCATTTGTGGGGCCAAATTTCCAAAGATTTTAATAGAGTAAGAAAACATCCTGGCTCCGCCAAAATCCTTGTTGTTGGCATCATCCTTATAATAAGTTTTGGGCTGAACGAGATGCCCCAAATGGCTCATATAAATTTTTGATGAGATTGAATGGCATCCAGTTAATGTAACTCCAACTCACGATATTTGCATCCAATATTATGATAAAAAAATCTCGTTGAAAACTTTTTTAGTCTTATCGTGATTTTTTCTCGGGAAGGCTATTTGATATCTTTTATTTCGTTACATCTAAGTCTGTTATATCGATATTATCATCGCTATCCTTAATCGTTTTCAGATTATCGAGAAAAATTACGTTTAGAGGGAATGAATCACCAAAGTGTAAAGTGGTTCGTTCCTTTTCATCATATTCGGACAAGGATGTTTCAAATTTATTGATATGTTGGGAACTTAAAGGAGGTTCAGTTAGAAGATCTGATTTAGACATTAGGCCATCGGTGTAAATAATGGTTGGGAATTCATTTTCAAAATTATTGAAGCAGTCTAAATTCATTTTTGAATTCATTTTGGAAAACTAGAAGGGGGTTGAATAGTTTACCGCTTTTTAAATTGATGT
This sequence comes from Tanacetum coccineum, assembly GCA_026074375.1. Classification (NCBI taxonomy): domain Eukaryota; kingdom Viridiplantae; phylum Streptophyta; class Magnoliopsida; order Asterales; family Asteraceae; genus Tanacetum; species Tanacetum coccineum. The sequence goes on along the minus strand of BQNB010092268.1, from coordinate 1,754 downwards.
TATGTTTGTTTATAAAAACTTAGATTCGACTTTATGTGAATTCACAATATGCACAATATGAACAATTTAACTAATCAAGTAAGTAATGATAAGATATAAAATAAATATGCAAGATAAGAGATAAGAGATGGAAAGATCAAACCACAACACGAGGATTTATAGTGGTTCGGTAGACAGCACTCTTCGCCCCTTACTCCACTCATACGAGCACCAAACTCGGGAGTTTTCTTCACACAACTAAGCTTACACCAATTTCTGACACTAAGCCAAATGTCGAGTTCTAATCCTAGCTAGAACCAATCTATCATAACTAACCACACCACTTCACAATAATTCACTACTTCACTTCACTACACAACTTCTCTTCAATACACTACTTCACTTCACTTCATAACTTCTCCACCCTTCACAACGTTTCTATACTTCACTTCACAACCTCTCTACCCTTCACAACTTTTCTACACTTCACTTCACAACTTCACTTCAGCTAAACACTACCTTGATCATACCAATCTAACACTACTTACTAAGATCACCCCGATCTAACTATACTTACAATGATCAACACAAACTACCTATTATACACAACTACAATACACACCTTCATAATATACACAAATGATTTACAAGATATGATACAATTGCAACAAGGTTGCAAGGACACAAACAAACCTATAATACTTCTTCACTTGATGGTAGGAAGTATTCTTCTCTTGCACTTGAGGATCTAAGCTTGGATCACTTGGAAACAAAGTCTTAAGATTTAATGATCAAAAGAATGAAAGAAATATGTAAACTAATTTAGAACAGAAAGAATGTGTGTGCAAAAGGTAAGAAAATCAGTGGGGAACAGTCCAGTATTTATAGGCAAAGCTGTGAGCCTTTTTGTCTGGCCGGTCCCTTTAGCTCATGTGTCGGCCCCCTTATCACTAAGGGGGCCGCCCTAGGCCAGACACTCTCATTTACGTCTTTTCCAGAGGAGGTGTTTTCTGGAACATTTCTAGCCGTTTTTAGGTTGAAAATTTAAATTCAAATATTTATTTTGAATAAAACATTTCTTTTAAATGTAATAATTATAAAAATGTTTGTAACATTTTATAAAAAAATATCAGGTTGAATAAAAATTCCTTTGATCATAAAAATGCATTAAGCATTTATTTATTCATACCTTTAAGTGATTAAATATTCGAAATGGAAATTTACGACTAATTACTTGTTTACGTTTAATTTTACATTGAGCGTTTTTTATATTTTGTGATCATCAAAACGTAGAGAGGTCGAAGAATACGTCTTTAGGCATTATTTCTATCAAAACTCTTTTATTTTAATTGGGCTATTTGGACAACACAATAGTTTTGGATTGTATAAGTGGGTATTATGGGCAGAGGTGTGATGGGTATTTTTTTGCCCATTGGTTAAACTTGGGTCTAGTTGGGTCTCCTTTAATATTATAGATAGATCTAGTTAGCTTTCATCCGTTTTATCCGTTTTTATACATTTTTACGTTTTCTTACATTTTCATACGTTTTTGCACATCTTTTACGCTAATTATACGTTTTGTACGTATTTTTACGTTTACAACCGTTTTCGTACGTTTTTACGTTACCGTTCGTTTTCGTCTGTTTTCGTACGTATTTTTATGTTTTCGTCTGTTTTCATACGTTTTTTACGTTTTTGTCCGTTTTCAACCGTTGTCATGCGTTTTCATATGTTTTTGTACGTTTTCGTGCGTTTTTACGTTTTTGTCTGTTTCC
>BQNB010092267.1:0-26660 GCA_026074375.1 Tanacetum coccineum | reverse complement strand
CTCAAACATGTAACAAATCCACAAATCAATCACTCTAATTCTCTATAGGCGACTGATATCACTTGATAGGTCTCGTTTATCTTGAATCAAACGTATCGATCATGGAAGCATAGAGAGAATAGTAGAGGATGTCAAGTATTCAAATTTCAAATGATATTAAAATGGAGGGAAAATGGAAGAGTTTGTTACAAGGCATCACCCTCTAATGAAGATTAGAGGGGTATTTATAGGTGAGGGAAGGAGCCTTCCCTTCCTTTATTTTCCTAACTTATCACTTCTAGTCCCTAAACTTTGGCTATTATGCTATTTCTTACTTTTAGCATAATAAACCTTATTACAAACTACTTTGTTATTATCAAAAGAAAGACTAATGACTAAATAACATAAAACCACATAATTGACACTTTTAAGTATCCTAATAGAACATTTTAATGCTCCACCTCAAGTTTTGAGGGTATATAAGACTGTGCTGAGTATAATATTTTAATAATTTTGAATTTACTAAGAAATTTTTGAAAATTTTATACTCGAGCACACCTTATTTTCACCATAAGTCTACACTAAATATATACAAATTCACAAGTTTATGATATACGAAATGACATTTGAGATATGAACACAATATGACGAGGTCATATTGTTCTTTGCAGCAGTCTGAGGTCAGTTCCGTAGAGTCTACCGCCAACAAATTTCTCCAAACTCCTCATCATCCTACTTTCCTTTAGCAGCTTGTTGATGTCCTTGATCATGAAATGAGCTCTTTTCTTTTCCAATGTGCTCCATCTTCTTTTCGGCAAGTACTCTATGTCGATATTCTTGGTAATGTCTTCGAGCAAACAAAGAAGTCTGGTTAATGTACCATCACCGAACTTGCATAGCTCGTCGGAGCGCATCAACCTATTCCTCTTGAATTCGTCGACATAAATGAATCATTGAGGGTCTTTACATGGAGTGTACGGGTGCCTTTTTCGGAGATCTAGTCTTGTAGTATCAGGCTTAGTGACGTTGATCTGTTTTTGATAACTTTCAACTCTAAGTTAAAGATCTTCAACTCGTTTTTGAATAACCAAACTTCTGGTGAACATTCTTAGTGCTATTGCGAAGTCAGCAACATCATCCCCTGATAGATTTAGGAGGCGATTCTGAACCACAAGAAGTAACATATCCTCGATATCATTGATCCGAAGTCATGGAAAGTTACCTTCCTTGAATTTGTATAATGCGTTATTAGCTCTTCTCACTACAATCTCTTCCAAGTACCCGTATCCATGTTTCCTTATTACCTTGACATGAGTGACTGCCATAATACGTTTTGTAGAATATACATCTCCTCTTGATTGTATGCCTCTTGCATATGCATAGAAGGACTTACGTTGTTGTCTCCAATGTGATATACCTCATAACGCATATTTATCATAAGCAACTTTAACAGGACTCCATATGTTTGGAACCTTGTCTTCAATGCCTGGTAGACCATACTGAGTGACCTTTGTCTTGGTGGTTGACATCGTGTATGTCATGGTCGAAACTCCTCCTTGTAGATACTTGAGATCATTGTTGATGAAGTATTCAAATGGTACTCTTTGATGTTTTCCATGCATAATCAAAGGAAGGGGTTTAGAAAGATCAAATGGGTAGTCATCGCCTTTAGGATTTTCCCAATCAAGCTTTTCTGAAAGAGCCTTGTAGCATTCTTCAAAGTCATATTCTAATTTAGCAAAATTGGAGCAGGTGCCTTTGAGTAATTTGAATACAGGTCCTAACAGAATTTCTTGAGTTAAATTCTTGATTTTCAGGCCATTCAAGATGTATCTAGAGAAATCTATAGGAGTGCTCATCAATTCAACAAAGTCCTTTAACAATTTATCAATAGAAGTAGAAGCTGCAAGAGTCATCAACTAATTTTGAGTTGGTCCTTCCTGTGTAGTCTTGCCAACATACCAGTCAGGGTCAGTGGGTTCTTGAGGTGGTGTAGGTTTCTTGAACCAGTCATGTCTAGAGGCAATCTCATTCCTTGGATCATCTTCATTATCACCCAGATTCCCTTCTTGATCTTGTGGCATGTTTGAGTCTGCAACCTCGAACATTGGGTCCTCTGATTGAATAGACTTTCCAAAAGATTTCGGTTGAGACTTGGTTCATTTGGAAGAGCCAGAAGTTGAATCTTTCTTTTTTGGACCAGTGGTTGGTTCTGCATCTTTGCTTAGCTTTCTCTTCTTTAACCCTTGGTCTGATTCAGCGGAAAGGTCTTCATCTTTGTCTTTGTCTTTGCGGCTTCGCTTTAAAGAATACACATCATAAGAGAAGAAGAAATCTTTGTTAAGATCGTAAGATTTTTTCAAACTATCATAGCAATCTCGGTGTTCGGGAGCTGCCAGATATGATTCACTTTTCACTATTTTGTCGATAAGAATCTTCTTTACCTCAAATTCAGTAAGTGTAGAAGCAGCCTCATAAGTAGAAAGTGGTTGAGAAGACACCTTTGCTAGAGTAACTTCATCACGTGATTCTTTAATCAATGCTTCGATCACATGTGGAGCGAAGTTAGACACTTCCTTAGGAAGAATCTGAGGTAGTTAATCTTTTACTTGCTCTTTTATTCTAGCCGTGAGTGACTCCGAAAGGAAGTTCATGAACTCTTCTCTAGTTTCTCCTAACCTAGTGTCTAGATGTTCATCAACTAAAGTTGTCACTTGAGTATGTAGAGGGTCCTTTTTCAATTCATCAACTTCTTTTTCCAATGTTGTGATTCTGTCATTGAATTAAAAGACTGATGCAAAGTCAGGAAGTGTAGATAGAGGATTTGTAGTTTCAATAGTTGGTGGTGGAGTGGGTGTTGCTAGAGGTGGCGGAGGAGTGAAGACTTGTGATGATTGTGGAATGTTTGTGTATACCGGTGATGACTCAGTAATAACCGAAACTAGTACAGTAAGAAGAGTGGGTGCATGAGTTCTTGGAACTTCATGGTGGACATGAACATCTAGTGGAGAAACAATTTCTGCATCAGTATGAGGAATATCTAAAAAATTTAGGAATTTGGATGCCAAGTCGATCTGGTGGTGGGCGGAGAGAGTGGGTCTGGGTGGTGGTTGGAGCAGAGCTTTGGTGGACGATGAACATTAGCTAGAGTAGACTTTTATTTGAGAATGTTAATGATTATGGTGGGAGGTTCTGGTGAGTTTTGCGATATAGCGTGACACACACACACACACATAAAGAGACTCGAGAGTATATCACACAGAGTAACAGGAGTGGAGGGGGGGGTGGTAATTCTAGGCAGAGTGGAGGTATTACAATTAATGGATATATAAGATATAGGGGGGGGGGGGGGGGGGGGGGGGGGGAGGGGGGGGGGGGGGGGGATGGAGTTATGGATAGTTAAAATTAGATGTGGTCAAGGATCTTCATTTTCTTCGTAACATAAAATTGTCCACATGAGCAACTTCAACAACTGTTTTCTTGGTAGTCTCTAAATTTTCATTCCCATTGTTGAGCCGTCATTCATTTCAAGCATCAACACTCCTCACCTTGAATAATTCTTTATCGCCTTTAATCACATTCATCACTTGTCATTCCGCCTTTTATTCACATCATCACTTTCTGATTCCATCCAGCATTATCATCATTTTATCATCAGTGGGAGAGGGAGTATGCAACAACTACTCCTCCTCTTCTTATTACATCTTGATTCTTATTCTCTTGCTCCGAATTCAGATACGTTTGCTCATTCACTTTCATTCTCCTGCTCACAATGTCTTCCATTACTTAAATCTTGGATCATTGTTTGTATTCGTCTTCATCATTACCCAAGACTCAGATTCACTCTTAGTAAGTCAATTCTTCTGTCACATCGGAACCCGTGGTTTATCACCATTCCTTCTCTTGTGACAGTAAGGGGTGGACTACTTATCAACACTTGGAGGTGTTTTTTGGCAATCGACCAGAAACCACTAGGATGTTCCTTGTAAAAGTCCTTTAAAAGCACTTCTTCTACTTCTGTTCATCTGAGCTGTTCTATACTGTCAAAGCTACTCCACAAAATAGCAATTAATACCATTCCTATTAGTAACACTCCATCTTTACTTTTTCCTACTTTTTAGACTTTGTTTTTTGTTTCCATAGGAGCCTCTCTGATGACGACACCTGCTGCTGGCTTAGTTGTAGACTTCTTGGCAGGTCTCTTAACTCGTTTGCATTTCTGGATAGGTTCTTCATCTATAGGGACTAGATCACTATCTTTCTTAGATGGAGAAGCTTTCTTAAATTTTTGAGCCATCTTAGGAGGTACAACACCTGTAGCATAGCCTAGATAAGTCTTGTACGCTTTACTTTCCTTTATCGCTAGACTTGTCAAACATTCAGGAAGAATAGCTCCAAAGATCTGAGTTGATTCTTTTGCAGAGACAAATCTTAAGGAATTAATCAAGTAGTCATCTTTGGAGGTGTGCATCCCAATTTTGTTTCTCCAGGAAAGTGACTTTTCTTGAATAAGGAAGTGGTGAATGATAGCTTTGGTGAATCAAGGGTAGTACATCTTTTCATGCTTTTTGTAGACTCTATTTTCAATCTGGTAGATGAAGTCTTCCTAAAGTAATTCCACATAGTCTACATTTTTCTGATAGAACATACCCTAAAAGATTTGAGCTCTGGAGAGACGAAGCTTGTCAAGACCACTACTCTTTCTAGATAAACCCTAATTGATAAGAGTAGCAAAAGTTCTCCAGGGTTGATGCATCTGATCGACAACAACATAATTGAGCGAATTGATCTCCCCAATATGATCGAGTTCTCTTAAGAAAGACACAGTGTCTTCTTCAGAAGGAAGGGGATCAAAGTCTCTACCCGGTACTCTTGGGCAAATCTAAAAGATATCTCTGAAGACTTCCAAAGTAAGTTTGAATCGTTTCTTCTTGTCAATCTTGAATCTGTAGAAGGTGTCATGCTTGTACACAGAATTCCAGAACTGGTGCATGTACACTTCAGGGACATCCGCAGTGATGAGAAATGCAGGATAGCATGAAGTGAGAGTGATAGCATCCAGAACGACTTGAAATGTGGGTTCTCTTGGTGTCAATCCGCGAGGGATTCTTCCATTGCATTTTCTGATATCAAGTCTATTTTCCTTGGGAACAAGCTCAAGATCAAGCTTGGTTTGTTGAGCAGTGATGGAAGACATGATTCTGCTAAGATTTGTCACATACAGTTCATATACAAACAAATATATATAGAACAGATAGACAATTTAGACCATGATGCACGATTATTGATGCAGGACAGGATTTACAACAGGGGATAGGCAAACAATTACTAGGCAACAAGTTACTACACATGCACACAATGCAAAGAACTAATACACATGCAAAAAGGAGACACACACACTCATATACCACATTAACTATAGGCCAACTATTGAAATCAAGGCAATTACTAAGATTACTAAGGAAAATTAAACCTAAGATAATCACTAAGTGACAAGATAGGGAATAATTCTACTTAGATAAGGTTATGCTATTGGATTACCAAGATTATGAGATTTGTTCTACAAGAAAAAATAAAGTATATTTTGCCTATAGATAGTGTATAAATCACCTGTGTTAGGAGCATATGTATAGTTCGCCTGTTGTAATTAGGTATGTATAGTTCGCCTGTCTAACTGATGCACGTATAGTTCGCCTATGCAGAATTGTATAATTCGCCTGAGCAACCATATACGTTTAGTTCGCCTGTGTAATCATATATGTATAGTTCTCCAGTGTAATCCCTATGTATTGTTCGCGAGAGATTGGTTTGAAAATTCAGCTGTCATGTTATCAGATGATGGATCAAGTAAAGGACATGAAACTTGACATTTTTTAGCATTCTAGTCAATCTCTCCTCCCCTATGACACATATTTGTTGAATCAAGAGTGGTATTGCTATCAATCTTTTCCAACGGATGTGTGTCATAAATGGGTTCAGATTGCACAAAATGTTGTTGTTCATTAGCAAATACATTATGTTGAGCAGTCAATTGTACATCATCAAATGGCACTTGATCATATACTGGTCTAATATCTACATCCACAACATGTGTGATATCATTCCCTAATTTGCTTGTTGTGTTTCATTGCTTGTTGACTCTATTGTTCACCTGCTTTCAGTTACATACTAACCCAGCATCCAATTCTTTATCCATATCAACTTTTACCTCTTGCATTTGCATCTGAGTTTCACTTACTGATTTGCTGAGTGCATTCTCTGAGCTGTTGTTTTCTGACTCTAACCCACTGCTTTTTGTGAAAACTAAAATGGCATCCACTGCTTGAATTTAGTTGATCAGAACATCTTTTGACTGCAGCTTGAAACTCTTCTAAATCTCATGTACATGAGATATTGTTTTATTTAATAGTTTTCCAGTCTCCTTTATTTCTTTAACTTCTCTTTCTTTTCAACCAGTATTCATGTATTTATGTACATTTATCAATACACTTAGCAAGTATGTCTAGATACTTAAGTAAATTACTTCTGTAAGTTTCAGGTTTGCACCCATGTAGTCTTTGAAGTTCTCTTGCAAAATAGGGCTTGCAATTCAGCCTCGAAGAATTACCTCTTCTGTGTCAAAGGAATTCCTGGAGGATCTGTTGTTTGGGAATTTTTTTAGACAACTCTTTGCATTAATTGCTTGAAGAGGCTTTCTTTTAAATTGCAGTCACAACTGATCTAAATTCTGTAACATCATCTTTCTGAAAATCTAATGCTCTTTACAGAAGAATCTAAGAAACGTCATTTCAACTTGTTTTGGGTTTTCGACATGAACAAAACTATTTTGATAAAGACTTCTAAGATATGACTCGGGCTCTTTAAAACATGTCATATCGTTGGAGTGCATTTGTCTTGCTTTTAGTTTTAACTAGTGAAACTCTCTCTCTTGTGAATTAGAATTCAAAGATTCCATTGAAAATCGATGTGTGAAATAAGATTAAGGATCTTAAGTAGATTAAGTGATGTTGTTGTGGTTTGTTGATGAAAAACTAGTTCACGGGATTTTACAAGTCTATGAAACCGAGAAAAGAATAAACTTTTACGGGATTTTACAAATTCAAAGAATGAAACTGTTGAAAGAGAGGAAATGATTTGTTGAATACCTTGAGTTTTTGTAACGATTTGTTAAGCTAAAATGCGCAGATGAACGGTTACTACCACTTTAATACTTGAATTGATTAACGGTTGATTTAAAAAGCATAAAATGGATAATTGTGTAATTGAAATCAAGTTAAATGTTTAACAGTTGTTAATTAAAGTTGTATGGACTAACGGTGCAATAACAGTTTGCTTTTGAGGACTAACGGCTGAATTATAAGTTATGAGGACCAAAGGTGTAAAACAGTTTCAATTATGAGGGTTAATATTCCAACAAAGGATGAATGGAGAATTTATTTTGAAGTCTAGGGACTGAAGATGTAAATTTTGAAATATTTTTGATAAAAAACTACTTCCCGCCCTGTGCACCTTTGCCTTCTTTGTATTATTATCTAAAAAATGGAACGAAGTGGTTTTTTATCTCACGAAGTCGTGTGGTTATCGTCGACCAAAACTAAATACACCACGATGATCTACAAAGGACCGTGATCGAGATGGTATAGGTTAGAAGACCCGCGAGCAAACGCAGCACGAAACCGAAAAACCTGAAATTACACGAAACGAACACGTTTAACCATTTTACGCTTATGTATAATTCGCCCTTGATAAAAACGTATAGTTCGCCCAAAAGAAACGTATAGTTCGCCTTCAAGAAACGTATAGTTCTCCTTACTCAGAAACGTATACTTCGCCTTCAAGAAACGTATAGTTCGCCTTACTCGTAAACGTATACTTTGCCTTCAATAAATGTATAGTTCGCCTCAACTGAAACGTATAGCTCGCCCAAAATGAATTGTATAGTTCGCCCTAAATGAAACGTATACTTCGCCTTCAATACAAACGAAACGTACTTTTTTGTCTTTTAGCAAAACAAACAAATCGTCCTTTCGATCTTATCTTTAAACCGCTTACAAATTAAGCCAACAAGAAAATAAGCTTTAAAATAAAACCGAATAAGCCAACTAAAAGGCTTGTTAATAAGCTCTTTACTCCACAAGAATAAGCCACAAAGAAGAACAACCCAATAAGCTTATAATAAGCTTAAAAGTACAACGAGACTAAATAAGCTATATTAAGCTTTATAAAGATGTAAAAACCATGAATAATAAGCTTCAATATAAGATGAAGAAGAAAGCTTAGTAATGGTTTTTGAAGAAGAAAATAAGCACTTGTTTAAGAAATATATAGAAAACTAAAAACCGTGACCTATTTTGCTATCGACTACTTAAAACAAACTTTTCTTTTTGAACCAATAAGCCACGTGATACAACAGACCATATATTATAAACTATTTGATATGTTAGACATTTAAAACTTTTTGAAGAAAGTAAGCAAAACAAACAAAGAGCCGAGAGATATTAATCCCAAGTTCTCAACAAGCAGTTTTAAACTAACAAAAATTAACACAACGAGGCCCAATGCAAGAATCAAACGTCACCTAAATAAGCCCAAAATAGGTAGAGACCAAATTAAATATTAAATCAAAGTTGGGTTATGAATTTGTAAACTAGATATTTAAGCTTTTTAAATCAAGTAAGCAAAGTAGAAAAAATAAGCCGAATATATAAAACAATAAGCCACAAATAAGCCGTAACCAATAAGCTCAACACAAACCACAAATCACTTAATCCACCCCATGGCTCTTGATACTAATTGACAGAAACAAAGAATCATAGACCCGATGGTCTTGGTAACTCAAACCATATGATAGTCATGTTTAGAGATAGAAAGTAGAGGGAGAAACTAGTGTGTGTAAAATGTAATAAAGTGAAAGTATACAAAGCCTCAACCCCGCTATGGAAGCCATAAAGGGGTACTTATACCACCACACATTACATAAGAATCCTATATTGACTATTCTAGTCCTTGTGTGTGGTGATATGGTTAACAATGGTGATTCCGTAAATGTCATCACGTAAAGTGAATTCCTAACAATCTTCCCCCACGGGGCGATATACAGAATTACTTACAATATTTTCCTAACAAGTACATAATGATTAAGAACAAGAACTTTCATGAAGCTTCCAATGCTGATGATGTCTTATGTGGTCTTTGACTTCAAGTCTACACTAAATCATCTTTGTAGTACCTTGTAGGAGAAATATTGTGATAGGCATGAACTAAGTAACCCATACACTTCTGGTTAAGGAGAAGCTTCTAAATTAGCTTCCCCCTAATTCATGCCACATAATCTTCATTTAGAAGCTTTCAAAGCTTCCCCCCAAACTAGCAATCCTCTCTTAAACAGTTTCAAAGCTTTCTTACAAGCTTAGAATAATTAAGTGCACAGCGGAATTAGTAGGATACCACATCAAATATTACTGCTTATTTAAGAATAATCTTAGTGATTGATCATTCGAGGAAAACATTAACAGGATCAGCAACATATCTTCTCACGCTTGAATAATTCTTCACATAACTCTTCCCCCTGGAATTTTAAATAATGCATACTACCTTTCACAAGATATCACTTCCCCAAGTGGTTGGATAAATGCACCCAAAAGCCATAAATTAAAGCTCTGATTTTCTCTACGATTATGACATTAGTCTTCCCGGCATTGCCTAACCAAAAGATTTTCAAGAAAGATGACTTATTAAAGCTTTCAAGAAAAAGAAAGGTAAAGGCGGCTTAAGGGTATGTCTTCCTTCCCCCTTACTGGTTTTGATACCTCGGAATCAGCAAAACCTTATACACATATATACTTGAATACTTGTGTGAGGAATAAATTAGCTCAAATCTGTCCCATAAGAATCAACTGCTGATCAGATCTCTACTCATAAACTCTCTCTGACTATCTTTTAACCAACCATTTTGTAGGCTATTTGAAGTGACCACTGATAGAGTAAACCTGATATACCAAACTTGAGATTAAAGTAGTATTCCTCGTTCTTGTAACTTAAGCTTGCATAAATGTTGGAATAACGGTGTAGAGAATTTGTGCTCCAAGTAAATCTCTAAGTACTCAATACCCACCAGATAAAGTATGAGACTTTCATCACCTCTTACGATTATGCACATCGTCTTCTGCGTGTGACACTGAGTACTACAACGTAACTCCTTTAAGTGATAGTTATCCAGGTCTTTAACCATCCACCCCAACTACTGGTAACTAGATAAACCAAGTCTTCAACTTAAATCTTAAGCCCGAGCAAGTTATCATTGAAAGTCATGCATCCAACCAACCCCGACTTCAAGATAAAATAAGTACACGCCTTCGTGAAATCCAACTGCAATCTCAAATAAGTGATACCCGATCAACCCCGTAGTCACTTAGAAAAAATTAACTCCAAATCTAGCCTTTAAAATTTAAGCTCTAATGATTCTTTATAAAGCTCGATCCCGGTCTCGTCACAAAAATAATTAAGCCACTTTGTCATTTTAAATCCCAAATCTAACCAACAATCACAATTTTAACCAAACAATTACCAAAAATCATCCAAAGTTAATATTAACCAAACAATAATTAGCCCAGCTTAATTTCTGAATTTATGGTCTTATTCAAGCCCAAGTTTAACAATTTTTGGAATAAGGCCAAGATCTAATGTCAAGCCCACGTTTGACTTTGATAATTTCCACCCCATCATAATTGAAACATTCGGCCCAAATGAAAATCCTCATACCTGATCCATCCATGAGTTTAGGATATATAAGCCACTATCTTTAATTTTTTGTAACCCTAACCATAACTCACATAGTTTAAACCGCCTATCACCTTATCTCTCCAAAACTAATAATATCAATATTTTGCATCTGCTTCCTACTAAACGTAGTTACCATCTTCAAGTGTTGATGACTCCATTCATATCAATTGTATCCCACGACTCATAACATACACTTACAAATTGGTTTTGTGCTTTCCTTAATATTCAAAACAATGGAACATCATCAATCCATATCATATCCTCATGCTACTATAAGTGAGGCATATGCTAACACTGGTACAAAAACTGGTATTCGTCACACATGCTGTTTTTTGAACGGCCACACAGTCAGATATTTATGTGACTAAATGTAGCAGGATAAAATAAACAGGTACACTTGAACTCATTTTGTGTGACCATTTCGGAATTTCATTGTCACACATTTGATATTTATGTGACTAGAGGTAACTGGTAATTTTTTGTTGATTATTTAGTCACTTATAATTTGGGACGTGCGATAGATACAAATAAGTTTGAAACATTAGTCACACTATATATATATATATATATGTGTGACAAATATATGTCACACAATTGAACAGTGTGACCAAAATCCATATATGGTCACATGAAGTAATTGTGTATGTGGCTAAATCATATAGTCAAGTTTGTCACACATTATTTAAAAGTGACTGCTATTTTTTGCTAAATATTTAGCCACATATGAATTTGAAATGTGTGACAACTGAAAAGTAAGTTTGAAGCATTAGTCACGATATACATTTAAAAGTGACAAATATATGTCACACACTTAAACAGTGTGACCAAATGTCATATATGGTCACACTAAACCATAGACATACATGATTAAGTGTAACCAAAATTCGATACATATGGTCACGTAAGTTAATATGTGTGTCTAAAGTTTAGTGTGTGTTTGCTTGCCAAAACCTAATGTGTATAGTCACATTTAATTGTAGCATGATCATGTGACTATAGGCTTTACAATAGTCACACCATATCACAAATGTGTATCTAAATTATGTTTATGGCCACATTATAAGGGTATTATATGTGACCAATACATTCAAAATAGTCACATTGTGAAATATTCATGTGACTATTATTTATAGCAAAATGTGAACTCAGTTATCATTAACCTTGATATTAGTCACATTGAGTGTTTGTGTGACTAAATTCAAGATGTTATATATGGTCACATGAAGTATTTATTTAGGTGTCTAAATCATAGAGTCATATTTTGTCACACATTATTTAAGTGTAGTCACAATTCGATACATATGGTCACACATTTCTGATAACTTATGTAATTTTGAGGGGTTAGATATGGGATTTTATAGTCTATCTAGTTTGAGTCTAATTTGATATTCACTGCATGAATTGAGTTCAGACTATTAGTTTGAGTCTAATTTGATATTCAATGCATATATAAATATACTCGTATCTGCTTCATTTGCCCCAATCGATAAAGTCATCAAAACAAAACCCTATATCATCTTCACCCCTGATCAAAAAACCACAACTGATAAAAAAACCATTTGACTTTAATTTAAACACTTAATTCATCCATGGCATCATCATGTTGCAGTTCGAATGTCACACCCACTCCATTACAATCACTCTTAATAGTGATAGGGTTTACAAACAACCTTGAAGCTCTAACTATGAATTCAACTATATGAATGAGATATCTATTTGATACGTGCTAAACTAGATACCCTAGGGTGTCCTTTTATACACCAAGGAAGCCTAATAGGTTTACAAAACGTATTACTAATCAAAGCTTATCTCTTCTTATTCGATCTCATCCATAACTGATAAGCAGTACTAACTACATATGGTCACACATTTCTGATAACTTATGTACTAACATACTAACAGTACTAACTTACAAAGACAGTATTAATATTTACTCTAACAACACTAACTACTTGGAGTAAATTCTTTAAAACTTTAGCAGCAGCAGAATCTTCAACTAGCAACACTAATCTTTAACTGACAGTAGTAACTCTAAACCAACAGCAGAAACTCCAAAACTAATATGAAGCCTTTAAATCCCAACAATCCCCCCCTAAACTTGATATTTACCTTGTTAATCATCAAGTTTCTATATATGCAACATCTTGATCATGAGGAGGATGTATCCAAACACATCTTTACTTCACATTTCATCTATCTGCTTTTGAATAAACCTAAGTAAGTCAAAAGCAGCTTCACTTTCAGATTCAACTGTCAATCTCAAAACTAACATCTTCTCAAGAGTTTATTTTGTAAGTGGATACTTTCTTTCTGCTAGCATGTGAAACACATTACCATCTTCTAGCATCAAAATATGAACTCTACAAATTTCATACGAATTCCAGCTTTTGAGAATCCAATCTTCTTGATTCTTCCAGAGTTCATCAACTGCATTTCCCTCAAACATAGTCTTTAAGTCACCCCACAGAATTAGATCAATTCCCTTGGGAGTTGTTGTTTCAAATCTCTGCATCACTAGACTATGTAACTCAAGAAAGTCCATCCTATCAAACTTTGAAACCATTTTAGTGAAAGTCTTGATATATCTTGAACTTCCATCAGCTCTAAAAACTCTGTAATAGTCATGAGGTTCTCCATATCTATCATTATGATAAAATTCAGACTTCCAGTCAACAATTTGATACCTCTTGTCAAGAACTTCATAATCAATTGCTTCTTCTTCATTAGGAACTATACTCAGAAAAGTTTTTAGTTGTTCTTCCTCTTTAAGATCAGCATCAGTCTTTTGCTTTTTAGAGCTCCTCTTCATCCTAATCCTTTTCTTTCTCTTATTTGTACTGTCCACATCTTTATTACTGCTTTCCTCTTCAGCTTTAGTGTTCAGCTCTTTAATCCTCCTTTCATCTTCTTCAGATCCAATAGGAACAAAAGTATCTACCAGCTCCTTTTCCTTATTGTAAAGACCCTGAATCTCTTCAAAATCTCTATTCTTCAGTTGAGCATGAGTAAACCTACCTGTATTCTTTAGATAAGTCATCATTAGGTTTCTTAACTGTGACTTTGTAGGTGGTTTGCTCCTGATAGCCTCAGCTCTTTCTACTGCCAACTGTTTCTTCTTATTCTTAATGAATTCTGCTAGCATTCTTGCCCTATCTTCAACTGTGTACTTTTCATGCTCTTCAAGAGTCATTCTAGCAGCTAATTCCTGATCAGCATAAATCTGTGCTTGAACAGCATCATATAATTCAGCAATAGTAGCCATAGAAGCTTCTTCTTGTCTTTTGGCTTCTTCTTCCAGTTCAACCTGAATCTTATCATGAAGATCTTTAGCAACTTGTTCATCATGTGCAATTTGATCCTTTATTTTCACTGGCTTTTCAGATTCAATCATTATTGCTTTGCCTTTGGAAGAACTTATGAATGAAACTGCTGTTTTCTGTGTAACTGAAGGCTCTTGAATAGTAATCCCTTTAGCCTTTGGTTTTGTAGTTGTAACTGTTGTAGCAGAGTTTAAAATAGGGACAGTTGTAACCACTTTAGGCTTAGAAGTCTTCAATTCAGCCAATGCTTCAGCCATTGTCATGTCATTGTCTGTTAATTCCTTAGCAGCAGCACTAACAGGCTCAACAGCAGTAATAGTTACACTATCAGTAGTAACTAGTGAACTAACAGTAGTAACTGCAGGCTCAGCAGCACTAACTTCAACATCAAGAGCAGGACTAACACCAGTTTCTGCTGGCTTCACAACTACTTCTTCACCACCAAGATCAGCAGTTGTATCAAAAATCAGATCATCATCCAGCCTCTGAGTCTCATCCACCAAAGAAATCTCAGCATCAGCATCAATATCAGAAATCATCCCCCCCTGTTTGGATGCATTCTCCTCAACACCCAAACTAGCTTCCTCTGAAGATTCCACTCTGGTTGCAGAACCAATCTTTCTTAATCTTCTGAGAACTGAGGGTTTTGACTTTCTCTTTTTCTCTTGCTTTTCAACCCTCTTCTTCAAACTTAAAATTTCAGTAGCTTAAGTAAGCTTGTCCTTCTCCAAAGCATCAACCTTCCTCTGCAAACTTGTATACAAAGCCATCAATTCAGCTAGTTGCAGACTACCCTCTTCACTTCTAGGTGGGTTAACACCAGTGAGAGGTGAATCATGGGGTGATGAGTGAGTAGGTTCTTGTTCAGGGGAATCATGAGGTGTGGATGGCTGGTCTTGTGGTTCAGATGTGGAAGGAGCACTTGTGGTGGCTGGTTGCTCTTCATCAACAGGCATCTCAACATCTTCATCTGCTTGAGTTTGAGGTTGAACCAGCATAGTGTCAAATAAAGGAGTCTCATTCCCAGAAAATCCTTTACCAACTCTCCTTATATTTGCAAACACCTTCTGAGTGAGAGCAGGGGATGTATACTTTGTGTGATGGCTGGTCATATCATCCACTTGATTGTCCAAAAATACTTGTATAAACCGTGGATACATCAGAAACTTGGCTGAACTGTCCACATTTCTGACCATGCTGTCAAAAATATACTTTGAAAAATTGAATTTTCTGCCTGTGGCTAGGCAGATGACAGCAGAGGCCATGGTACTGCTAAATTCATTCCATGCAGTCCTCTTGGCACTCAGGCATTGTATAAGGGTGTGGATTAGAAACTTCCATTGTGGAGCAAAGAAGGCCTTGTAGAATGTCAGCTTTGGTGGAGGTTTTTCATACCCCATTCTGGCAAGTTCTTCAAAAATCTCATTATTTGGCAGACATTCAACCCCTTCAGCATCTTCCAGATGAAGATCTCTTCTTATGATTGCTTCTGAAACAAACACCTTTTTGCCATCAATTAGGGCTTGTAACTGAACCACGCCATTTACTGTCTTTACTTTGGCCGTAGACCAAAATTGCTTGATACATGACACATATATGGTGGGATTAACGGTTAAAGCATATCTGATTGTACTTGCGTTGAGAAAATCCATGGAGGAAGGTTGTATATGACAGATAAAATTGGCCATACATTGTGATGGCTAGATCTTGAGTTGACGTCAACCCCATCAGCCGATATTCCTAGCCGTAGATTTCTCAGATCTTTAGCAATTTCAGGGAATTTTTCATCTATGGTACGCCATGCCTGTGAATCTGCGGGGTGACGTAAAACACCATCTGTTATCCTCCTTGTTGCGTGCCATCTTAGATCTTCTAAAATACTTTCTAACTTAAAGAGTCATTGCAGTCTTGGTATAATTGGAAAGTACCACATTACCTTTGCCGGAATGTTTTCGTACACTTTATGTGTCTTATTATCCACCTTCCATCTTGATATCCCACAAGTTGGACAAACAGTCAACTCCTTGTTATCCTTCCAGTAAAGAATGCAATTGTTGCTACATACATGTATCTTTTTGTATCCTGATCCCATCATTCTCATTAGTTTTTTGGCCTGATAAGTTTTTTCAACCATTTCATTACCAGCATGTAGCATCTTTTTTAACAATCCTAGTAATTCAATAAAGAACTTATCAGAAGCTCCATACTTACCCTTCAAGTTGAGTAGTTTAACTATTGCGGACAACCTTGTGAAGTCAGGTCATCATTTGTAAAGTGGCTTCTCCGCGTCTAATAATAGTTCTTGAAACTTGGCAAGGTCATCCTCATTAAAACTTTCTTTTGTAGCATTAACCATTTCTACTATTGTTGGGCCATTTGTTGGAATTTCTAAACCAAAATCCATGTCGAAATTCATGTCGTCAACAAACTCTGTTGTAGCATTAACAGGTATTTGGGCAGTTGTTGCTTGCTCATCCTTTTCTCCATGTTTATCCCATTTTGTGTAGCTTAGATCAATCACGTATTTGAATAAATGGAACTGCACTTCCTCCACTTTATGCTCTATGTGATTTAAACATGTGGTACACGGACATGGCATCATAAGTTGTTGTTTATTACCTCGTGGGTCGATGTTCCTCATCTTCTGCAAGTTGTGTACTGCATACTTAATAAACGCTTCTACTCTATCAATATATTGTTTCTTGGTCCTACTATTTCTTATCCAAGACTTGTCCATGCAATTGTTGAGGTCAAATGGTAACGTATATATCCTACAAGTCACAAATTAAACCAATATAAGCATCAAAGCATTTGTGTATAATTACAATGGACAGTGGGCAGTGTAGTAGTACTCAAAGTTCCCTTTGATCACAGTGACAATGTCAAAACAACCCATTAACCCAAACAGTGCCTTATTTCCAGTTGCAACCTCACAAAAATTGATACTCATGTTTCATGGTGGAAGCTTATATGGTATTTGGTGGTAGAAATATTGCGATATTTAATCTATACATTCTCTTTATGTTTTGGTGATGACAAACATGCAACTTATAACACATAACGTAAAGTGCTTAAGTTACTCGTAATCACTAATCATCAATTCGTCAACATCTTTCGACGTCTCAAGTTTTCTTCAACAATAAATTTAAGTTCGCACCCGACGTAAATCACTAAAGGTATGAACAAACAAACTTTAATTTGTTGAATGATCAAAGAAATTTTTTAAACCTTACATTTTTTAAAATGGGACAAACATTTTTAAAAATATATACAAAAATATTTTTGTATTTATAAGAAATGTTTTATTCAAAATAAACATTTTGAATTTCAAATTTTTAGACCTAAAACGGCTAGAAAGTTCCAGAAAAACCTTCCCCACAAAAAGACAAAAAATGGAGCGTCTGAAAAATGGGCGGCCCCTTAATTAATTAAGGGGCCGGCCTTAATATTTTTGCCTATAAATAGTGGACTGTTTCCACAGATTTTCTCACCTCTTTGCACAAAGTTTTCTCAGATCTAAAACCTCATTTCAAACCCTTTCCTTTGATCACTTAACTTATTATAAGCTTGTTTATAATGTGATCCAATCATCCATCCATTGAAGTGCAAGAGAAGAACTTTCGTTATCATTAAGATACGAAGTTATGTAGGCTAGTTAGGGCATTCGTGACATGTCTTACATTTACAATGCATAGATCGAGTCCATGTATTCCAAACTTGTATAATTGCTTGATCATGTTGATCATGGTGTGTTTTGAAGTTGGATCTTGATGATCCTTTCTAGTAGTGTTAGATAGTTGTGACATAAGTAGAGTGGTGAGGAGAAGTTGTGAAGGTGTGGTGAAGAAGTTGTGAAGTTGTGAAGATGTGAAGAAGTTGTGTAGTTGTGATCTAGTGAAGTTGTGAAGTAGTTGTGATCAAGGTGTGAAGCTAAGTTGTGTAGTGAAGTTGTGAAGTAGTCGTGAGGTTGTGAAGTAGTGAAGTTGTGTTGTGATAGATTGGTTCTAGCTAAGATTAGAACTCGACATTTAGCTTAGTGACGGAAATTGATATAAGCAACGTTGTGTACGGTTTTCTTCGCCTTAAGGGAGCTTGTTGACTAGTGAAGAAAATCTCGAGTTAGGTACTCGGGGAGTGGAGTAGGGCGAAGAGGTGCTTCGTGACCGAACCACTATAAATCATCGTGTCCGGATTGCATTTCCTTTCACTTATATCTTTACATTTATACTCGTATTTATCGCTTTATATTTATACTTGCAATTGTGTTATGTGTTGATTATATAGTTTTAATTATGTCTTGAATAAATGTGAATATTGTGTGTTAGGTTGTATTATTGTAAATCGATGTATTAATATGTGTATATAACTTGTATGAACACTCATCATATTGTATCACGCTTGATCGGTAATTTGATACGAAACATTTTAAGATTTTTAATGGAAACGTATTCACCCCCTCTACGATTTCCACATAAATAAAATTATACTACTTGTATAGAGTGAAGATTTTTACCGTCAATTGAGATTGTTTACGAAAATAGATATGACTCCAACGTCCTACTTTTTTAAATCGCCTATGATATGTGGTCTTGCCGGCATGTTATGAAAAAATTTGCTGGCAGATTGAGTGAGCCAACGCTTATCAATTAAAGAAGATACAAACATGTAATTCTATAAAATTTGCTTTCTGCAAGTCATTCCCACGAACAAACAAATTTCAGTGATATATATACTAATATCCTACAATATATTGATAAGCCTAAGAAAGTAAGAAGCCTACAAAAGGTGGATAATTTTGACATGGAAGTACATAGTCATGCATGCTTGCCAGTAGCACTTAAAGATCTAAGAATCCAGATTTATATTAGTTATAGGATATAACAAAAAAGGGGCAGCAAGGCAAAGAATAAAAGAGAAGATTACTCACAAATAACCCTAAAATGATGCCAAAGACTGAAGCCAGTCTGATAGGTTAAGACCATGCTAAAGTTCTCAAAGTATTTAGCAAAGCGCGGTTGCTAGTACTGATGTTGGATCTACAGATGGACGGGCACATATTAATAGTTTTCTTATTTAAACATTTTTTAAATGTTTCCGTGTAAGAAATCTATTCTTGTTCTATCAACTTAAAGTGTAACTTTATTAAATTCAGTCTTTTGACTAATTTGGTCTTTAAACAAAAGAGTAAGTATACAATTGTTGTATTCTTAAGTACACCAATACGGACAAGTACGTTTATGTGGTTATGCTATGTGAGTTATGTGCACTTCTTTATATCTTAGTTAGTAAAAATTATTAAAATGATCGTTTTGTTACTTGTAATTAAGCTAATTGGACTAGTCTAGCACATGTGTCATGTACACTATTTGTTTGTAGCTAGTTTTTCGATTATGCATAACTAGAACTTATGCTAGATTTCTTGCATTAAGATTGCGAAATTGTTCTTGCATTACATATAGGCATAGATCACTTAATTTACAAATGTTACATAAACATCTTGTAAATATTTTTGGGTATGGGAATATATTTAGGAATAAGAGTTCAATAACTTGTCAAGTATATTAGTAATGTATTAAAACTAAGTCACCTAAAATATTTTTTAACGATTTTAATCTATTTCAACAACACGTTTAAATATTTTAACAAACTGCTTGGTTTGACCTTGGGTTGGTTCAAACAAAAGAATAGATTTGTATTAATACATCAATACTAAGGAAAAAGTGAATGCTTGTGACTTGCATGGTTTTAACATACAACATATTATATTTTTATAAACATATGTATTTACAAATAGATGTGTGTTGTTATAAAAATGGTTAGAAAAACTCATAGCTCAATAAAAAAGTGGTCAATAACTATGTTATATTATACATAACAAGCAAATAGTTTTCGCACAAGTAAAAATTTTCATAAAAATAATGCTTTGGGTATTAATGGAACTGCACTATTTAGAAATATTAATCTATTTTCTTTTATATGATTGTTCGTGAAGGGGGGTCAAGAAAGATTTCAAGAATATATCAATTCATTATGAATTTATGGTTGATTTATTTTATCGAATCTAATGTGACAAGTTTTTGAGTATGGAACAGAATTCAGATTCTTATTTGTTTAGTTTCAGATTATATCAAATTTATAATAAAAGATATTGTATTGCATCTACATACTCAATCTCATAGATTGGTATGAAAAAATAATTGATCCGTTTGTAGATGAAAAGAATAAGCATTGGATCATAACTCACATTGTAATTGATAATGCATATTAAAGTTTCTACTTGTCCGTAGTTGTGTTCCGCATATATTAGTCTAATTGTTTAATAATGCTTGAAATTACATATGAAAGTAGGATTGACAAAATAGTATGTTTCGTCCGAAGATATATTCATGAATTTACATTCATGCAATTGCTTAATGTGTCATTTTCGAAGAAAACCTAACTCGTTAAATATCAATGTGAACAACTACACTGTAAGATGACTAAATAGAAGACATCCATTATAAATCAAAGCAGCAATATGTAATCGAAATTAATCACCTATAGATCTTGAACAAAGATTAAAACATATTGCTTACGCTTATATTAAAATTCCACACGTCTGATCTAGGATTATGCGAACGAATGTAAAGATGATTAGTTGAGTTCATATTAGTCCTTATGATAATAGATAATACAAAATTTTTCTTTGCCCTACATTCAATTAGGCAATATAAGATTTCTATTTTGTCTAGCATGGAATGACTATGGAGAATCTATTGCACTAGAAATTCAATTTGACCTAACGGTTGAATTTCTTCCAAGGTGGAGGTGAAGTTGGGGTTCGGTGTGTTTAACCAGAGTAAAAAAATGATGCGTGGTTTAGCCTGAATGTTGAGGCACCACTATGATAGTCTATACTTATTTCTGCTAACTCTTGATTAATGGCTCTTCCTAAATACGCCTAAGGATAGTGACTGTTTCGAGATAGAGTTTGTATATCTTTAGGAGTGCAAAGAATAAGCATTTTGGAAATTAAGCCTGTTTCTTAGTCAATCGCTCCAAACGCACAATGCAGATTTTTATGTTCTTTTTGATTATCTTGATGCTAATGTTTAATTGCTTAGCTATTAAATATTATGTCTTTTTAAGGAGTTCATCTTTATTCTAGCAATCTAGTTAGGAGAATATATCTTAGCTTGTATCTAAAATGTAACAATGCTCCTAAATGCTTGAAATGCTAATATGTTTTGTAATGCGTCATTTTACATGACTGTACATGTTAAATGTGCATTTACATATAATTGATTTGATGCATAACGATTAGAATGCCTATCTCAATTAACGTTTAATGTCGATATAGTTTTAGCACATTAATCTATTGATTTTGTGTGGAATGCATGCTTAGATAAGACTCGCATACAGTATATGTTTATGCTCTATAGGTATAGATTTCTTGACACTAGAATTTATACCCTTATTACATGCGAACATTTGTATCTCAATCGATAAGCGTCATAATAGTTACTAAATGGTCTTAAGGTTTCTTAGAGTCTCCACTCAACACATTCGGCTTAATCATCATCTCGTTCTTTTCATAAATGTGATCTCTCTTTCCGTCAAGGTAAGGTTAGATAAAAATCTAATACACCTCTAAGTAGGTTTGACAACTTAAAAGTATTTCGTCGAAATTGATTATGTATTTTTAATTAGCGAAATGCAATTAAAATATCACTCATTGTTCATGTCAAATTCGTTTCACAAAAACCTTAATCATGCCTCTATTATAAAATAGATGGTTAATACCTTCCGTCCACCTTTTCCGCTACTACCTTTAATTAAACCTCAAAACCTCATAGTATGATTGTTCTATGAACATTCACAATGCTCGAGAAGAGCTACATGACTTCATGGATGAAGTTCGTTGTATGCTAACATCATTTGTTCTTGACATTGTCATGCTCAAACGCTTGCGTCTCTATTCTTCTTCATTTTTCTTTTGATCATCAATTTATGTCGGATGAGCACAAATTTAATGGGAAGAGATAACCACACTCGTTCACCTATAACTTGCGACCCATACACTCAAACACTCATAATCGCCATAAAAAACCTCATAACGGTTTTCTAGTGCATCCCCAACCCAAAGTGAAATTTCTCGTAATGAAGCTATCATATCACTTTACTACTAAGGAATGGAACACAATGAAGACATTCTAAGCTTTCAAGTGTTAACGAGTCGTCACATTGTCGTGACTCCGTTACTTTTTCATCCACATGTACCCCACCCCCCCCCCCATGAAAGAAACCACCAAATCATTTCACTTATAGAGTGAAGATCAAGCATAAAAAGCCATTCAAGCTTAAAGTGTTTTCGATTCACACATTGTCGTGTTTTTATTTTTTCATCCACATGCCACCACCCATGAAAGAACTACCAGAAATCAGTTTCACTTCTAGTAAGTGAAGTACAACCAAGAAGATATTTAAGCTTCAAGGCGTTGTTGAATCATCCAATTGGTTTTTACACATGAAGGTATTTCCACCTCTTTTCACAATCATTCTACCAAAGAAAATCTTCATTGATTTAACAAATGAAGACAACAAAAAACCCCATCATCCCAAACTCTTCAACTATATCATCCTAAGTGTTCATAATGCCCTTTCCAAAACACCATCAACCAAAGGCACTTCAATCTTTCACCCATTGAAATCACACTATACTATAAATACACTCATTCCTTACCCATCATCATACAAACAATCCAACATTTTCACATTTTCACCTTTGTTCATCAACTTAACAAACATTCAAGAAACAATCACCCTAATTAAGAATACCAAAACCATTACAATGTAGGACGCTCCCACATCACCAAAAGTTGCCTAACATACTCCATTTCCCATCTCACCCATCAATTAATTTGGTACTCACACTAATCTCCACCTCAAAGTGAAAACAAATTTAACACACCACCACCTCCATCTCCTCCCAACACAACAACATTCCCTCTTCACCTTACTCTCCAATCTCTACAACCACCCAACAAAACCTAATAGTCAACACCTGTCCCTTACCATTCTTGCTTCATCCTGTTCCTTCATTTATGTTTCCTAAACAAAATAATCCTTATCATCAACATTTAGTTTGACCTAAAGTCTTTCGATAATGGTTTATCCTTAAACACCCCAACATGTAAAGCTTACATATGCTTAACAAAGAAACCTTAGGATTTTGAATCTCTCAATACAACCCATTTGTTATTTAAATTACACATCATTATCCTTGGGTTAGTGATGATACTACAAGGAACGTGTTGATCGAGTCTTAGCACTTAATCATGTGTCGGTCGAATCTTATCATTGGTTCCTAAACATTTCCATGTCTTAAGCATTCATAATTTTTTTTGTCTTTAGTGCCACACTTTAGAGTGCATATACCTAAAATATTATTGATTTGTTCCCCACTAAGTGTCTTGCATATATATCTATCATCATCATTATATATATGTGCATTTTTCTACTAACTTTGTTTTGTAGCACTTTTTAGTTACTCGATTTCTTGGTGCCCCAATCAAGGGGGAGCATACACCAAGGGGGAGCATTTGCAAATGTCTAAGCCATTACGTTTGCAACAGTTTAAGACATCTACACATTTTTTTATGTGTCTTTCATCCTTATATTTTTTGTTGCGTGTAACTAACCATTGATGTAGGTTAAGAGTTTGCAACTAATTTGATCCATGCATCCGCTTGAGTCAATGTTCAAGGAATGTCATTGTTTAAAAGGGATTGATAAAATCAAGACTTCACTTAGTGTTGGAAACACAAAAAGTGTCGGTCACTTCCAAGTTGTAATAGGTCTTAGCTCGTAGTTTATGTAATGATTAGATTAGTAATCTAGTCCGGCCAAAGACCTATGGGAAGCCCATCATAGCCCATGGGCCGGCCTATAGGACATATATATACACCTCTCCATGCCTTGGAGAGGTGGTTGTTGGTTGTTTCATTTTCCATATTTTTCCACATAGTTATTCCATCATCCATTTTCCATATACTTTCTCTCTCTAAAACATCACAACCCACATCTCACTCTTGTTCTTGGTTTAGATCATAAGATTACTTATATTCTTCAATTGGTATCAGAGCCATGGAGTGATGTGTTTAGTTTTTGTGTTTGTCTTGTGATTTATGTTTAAAATCTTTATAAAATAAAAAATTTTTGATTCCGAATTTTTTAGCGTAAAAACATTAAAGTTTTCATTTTTATTGTTCCTATAGGGTTAGTAGTATAACAACCTAAGAATTTTCATCAACCTATTTTACTATTATCACAATTGTACGGGAAAATTTTTCGCTTTATTACATTACTTGCATTGTCAATATTCATGTATGTCTTGGTAAACTTACATAATTAAAGTTAGACGAGCTCTCGCTATCTATCTATGGCCTTCCTGTCTTCATATACGTCAAGCTAATATCATAAAATAGTCAAGACTTTATATTTATTTAGCTTATTTTAAAGGACAGTTTTTCTTTATTTTCCATTTGCAAACGTTTATATTCAAAACGGGCTTTAAACTCGTTTCGTATACCTCTAATCCCTTATTTCATGAAGGGTTAATATCTAATGTGAAGTATACATGCTACTATAAGCATATGTATATGTAAAATGACTTCTTCATTTGATTTTATAATCATACCTTTAAGTCAAGTATAATGTCTTAGATTGCACAATGTACAATTCATGATAGCATGATACATCATATATGCCGGTTTACCTCTGTTTTCTTTCCTAATTATCTTCTTCTCCACTTATGTTCAAGCTTCTTTATACTTAATTCTACAATGTTTGAAATCCCTATTTATTCGTTTTTTATGCCTTCACTAATATTTGTGAATATATAAGTTATCCAAAACCCTGAAAGATGTCCAAGCATTAGATTTCTAAAACCATGAACACGTTTCTTATTCTTTATCATACTGTAAACTAAAACCAACTCTCAAAATAAGTTTTAATAACTAATTTATAACATTTTCCATCATTTTAAAACATAATACCATCATCATTTTCATCATTCTACTTCAATTACCAAAGAAATAAATCCAGGAAACCTAATTGTACTTATTGTGATTTTGAACGTTGTAGATCATTTTTAGACCATCTCATTCTCAAGTAGAAACCACAGAGTGTCCCATTTGTAAAAACCATTAAATGAGTTTAAAAACCTTTATCCATCATTAACCATCCTTGCTTCAACAATATATAAGAATTATAAAGCTAGAAAACCCTAAAAGTCTTATACGAGCCCTAATCCAACCTGCGGCTTGTTTATTTCATTTTGACCCATTTTAGCTTAAACCACTAATCAAATCTCATTAGTAATCCATTATATACTACCTAGGATTAATAATCTATCAATCTTGGTCCAATGTACACGAATTATAGCTAAGAAAGTCAAGAAAACCCTAAACGTACACACATGGACAAAAACCCGGCGACACATTTCTTCATTTTTAACCCGTTTTTAACCCATACAACTTGAATAACTTTGTGTTTATACTCTTTGTTAATCCTTCTTATATCAGATCTTAGGAACATATATTAACCATCCTTAATCAATTACACACGAAATAAAAGCTTAAAAACTTGTGAATCACTAGTCGAACCCAAAACAGACCCGCACCCCATTTTTGGCTTCTTTAACCCATTTCAGCCCTAACCATGTGCAAGGCACTTGCATAAACTCCTTCTAGACACCTTGTAGCATCTCACCCACCTGCTTGAAACTTCTCTTGGTCGAAATTAAAGGCACATGACCTTCTTTTTGCTCCAATCTGCCGCGGACACCACAAGAACCAAAACCACATCCATCAACCTCTACCTTGCACCATATCCTCTCCAGCACTGCCCCTAGACTCTCCATATCATGTCCCATGTGTCCTAACCTGATCACTAAGATTTCTTGGCCTCTAAGGGTTGGAAATGCTATAAATAGGGGTCTTGGGCACTCATTCAAACTCGCACCACACCTCCTCCTCTATAACCCTTACAGGCAGAAATCCTTTCCTCCCTTATGATCCTAGGATCATTAAAGAAGTTCAAGAAGCAAATCCCTAAAGAATTGAAGCCCCGGAGTGAAGATACAAGGCGTACAAGTAGAAATACTACCCGAAACGACCCATTTCCACCATTTTTGATCATTGAAGCTCAAACCCAGGTTTTGAATGTTCTACTTCTGCTAATACACCCTTATAATGTTCATATGATCCTAAATATACTCTTGTTAAAGTTTCATAGCTCAATTCATGCTCATTTTCCATTTTGATCCAAAACCGTACACCCGAAACCCTAATTTCGCGTTTTTCATAAAACTAAATGTTATAATGATTAAATATTGTTATAATCTATCCTAGCATCCTTAACTAATGTTAAAATAACCACTTTATTGATTAATGAAGGAATTTGAACTTAAAACCTACGCGTTTACGTTTTGAAACCCTAATTTGACCCGTTTTGCTTCCTAGCTTAACGAATCGTTATTTTAAACTTGTGTTGCGTTAAAACTTCATATTTTAGTTTATTATAACTTATAAATGTCTA
>BQNB010092266.1:0-26660 GCA_026074375.1 Tanacetum coccineum | reverse complement strand
ACGACGGTGTTGCAGCCTCATTCTAGCAGAGTCGGATTCATTATCACATGCTCATGCTTAAACTACAAAGACATACTATTGGCATCAAGATTCAAGTATCAAGAAAGCTTAAGTTCATTCAAAGACAAAGACTTCCGCAAACTCTGATATACAAGATCTTCATTTAAGATATCAAGTATATCAAGTGAGATTGTTATCAAGCTTTCAAGATGATTCAAAGTATGAGCATGTTGGTCAAGACACAAGATCGCAAGGTGGAAAAGACAACAAAGACAAACAAGGAAAAGATTTAAAGATCTTGGAACTTAAGACAAAGTCAAAGGACAATGACAAAGGCTCAAGATCAAAGATCACAAAGCATGAAGGAACAAGCTTACAACATGATAAAGACCAAAGACTCAAGAACTTAAAGACAAAGCAATCTTAACAAAGTCCAAGGAAGCAAGATTCAAGATCTCACCTCAAGAATTTGAAGACCACACATTAGGGGAGATTGTTAGCCTCAAAATATGTTCTTGAACATGGAAGCTCAGAATCTACAAGAAGCCTCGCTTCGGGGGAGATTGTTAGCCTCAAAATATTGAGTCGAACAAGAAAGCTCGACTACTAAACATGAAATCTCGGTTTTTACTTAATTATAAGTTGTAATAGGCTAGAAAGGGTAAACAGACTCGTTTATGTAATCTAATTGGTCACATGTATCAGGCGTAAGCCCAACCAAAACCCGAGCCCGACCCGTAGAAATACCCTAGGCGTCCTAAATGCTTAAGGGAGTATAAATACCCCTCTCCAAGTGTGAAGAGGGTGTTGGTTTACTTTGTATGTTTCACACTTTGTGCAAATCAACAATCCACTTTCTCTCTTTTGTTTCTCTCTCTAAACTTCTCTCTTTATTTCTTATCATCTCCTAGCTTATTTTCTTAGTTCAATCATGGTGAAGTGAAGTGATTTACGGGTTACCAACAAGATTTTTGTGTTTTGGTGATCTTCGGTAGTTTTACGAGGCATTGTTACCTAAAAGAAAAGTACCATATTTTAATATTATGAACTTGTAAAGTTAACAAGAATTTGTGCCTAGTGTGTGCCTAAATCTAACAAATGTGGAATTGCGGTTAACGCGACTCTAAAAATAATAACCTATGAGTTAACCCAAACACTCTTTAATTCAATTTTGCTCATCCAAACATGTCAAAAATATTCATTGATTAAATATTTTGAATGATGTTCATGAGATCATTATGCATGAATGCAAAAACATTTTTAGATTGTATTAACAATGCATTAAAATGTTTTTATGGTGTTCCAAACATGTGTAATTTCGAAAGAAAATTGAGGTTTTTGTTCATATCAAAAATTTTGACAAACATACTCAATTATTATAGTCCTAATTGCATACAATTCAAAGAAAAGTGAAAAATCTCCAATTTTGATTTTTTGTTCAACATGAACCATAAACACGAATTGGAAAGAAAATAGATGAAATGACTTACAATTGATGATCTTTATGATGTTAGAATTGATTATTGGTGTTGATTTAATCTTCGATTTAAGTTTTAATGGTTGATTATAAGGTTTGGTGGGTTTTGGTTCGTGTTCGTCGCTACAGTAAGAAAGAAGGGGGTGTTTGTTTTTGTGTTTAACAAAAATGGGATGACAGACATATGTCTCATCTGGTGGCGGTCCCATATCGATATGGGGCCGCCTGATTAAATCAGGGGGCCGCCCTCAGTAGAGGGTTTTATGTTGGGATCTGAGATTTGATGATTACAAAACTAAATATACAAAATTGAAGAAAGATAAAACAACAAGGACTTAATGTGAAATATTAAGTTAGCTTCCTATGTAAGCTATGTTTTCTTATAAACCCTCTATATAAAGGGTCATAGGCGTCTGGTTAATAGCATCCATCATAGTTAGAATAATAGACTTCTCAATGAGAGTCTAGCAAAAACGTGTGTGTGTTCACGTTTAGTAGTAGTAGTTAGGGGCTGTTTATTTTTCACTTAATGGCCTCTTAAGTAATAGATTGGGTCCACCAAGTTATATTTACATGTTTCTTTATCACTTTGTGCATATGGCTATCCTTTAATGGGTCTAATTGGGTAGAGGCTCAAAAAACTCCCCTCTCCTCACTCAGATGCTCATAAGTATTCACCACCATCAAAATTTACAATATTATCCTCATCTTCCTTCTCCCTTTATTTATCATATCTCAAAACATCTCTTCTCAAAACCTTCATTCATCACTTGCCTCTAAATTAACATATCAACCATTACCGGTCACTGATCGACGCTCCTCCAGCCACCACCACCTCCGCCGTCCGTCCTCCTCTAACCGCCGCTATAATATCCACTTTTTGCATCTCTTCTCAAAACCTTTATTATTTTTGGATCTCCTTTATTTGTCGGCACATCTTATTATTCGGGATCTAAAAACCTGCATATATCTAGAACTCTCTCTCCTTCCCCTAAACACCTCCATTAGATCCACCATCTTTTCAGTTCAATATTTTCATCCTAGTTGGTTTTTTATTCCCTAAAGAAATTTTTGTATTTCAGTTCAAAGTTCGTTGCTATTGTACAACACTTATGAAAGTACGTTGCTATTCTACAACTAAAACCCCTTTAAATTCCATTCTTTTCAATTATTTGAATATATTTATATATACAAAAATAGGGGTTTTTTTATTTCTTTGATTTAAGGAAATTGGTTTCTGAGTTTTGTTTGTTTTTAGATTGTATTAATTGGATATTTCTCAATTTCCGGTTTTGATGTGTTAATAATCCCAATTCGTAAAATAGATAGGATTTTTATAAAAAAAAGATTAGTTTTGTATATGGGTATTTTATTATATGTATAAAAATATAATCCTTTTGGGGTTATAAGGTGATGGATTGTAGAGTTTATGAAGCAAGTGGGAGTGGGTCGTGGTGTGGAGGCGGAGGGATGTTGGGTGGTGGTAGAAGGACAAAATTATTAACATATATGCTCTACTTTAATAATGGAAGAAGGATCAAATTGTCATTTGTTATATTGACTGTTTCATTTAGAAAGGAAAAAGAAACACCAGTTATTCTCCCCATATGCTCTACTTTATCAAAAGAGTTGCATATCCACTAGCCACTTAATTGAGAAAAAAAAGAAACAGGCCCTTAGTTTATTAGATAGTTAGTGTAGCCTCAAGGATTGTAGATCCTTGTTATAGTTTGTACCATTTATTCTGATCAAATTAATGGAGGCCTGAATTTTGTTGAATAACTTATTATTCTTTAATTTCCGCTGCGTATATAAGTTATTTGTAAAACAATCCTAGATGGGCTAAACGATTCTCCACAATTGGTATGAGAGCCAGTGGGCTCTTGATGTAGGATCTACAAGGTTTGTTGATGTCGTGCTATGAAGGAAAAAGGAGCTGTGTGATTAAAGGCATTAGGGTTGACACAAACCCTAAAAAGAAGGAGATTGACGATTTAAGGGGAAGCAGCAGATGATTATTAAATGTGATATAAAAGGGTTTATTTACAAACTCCAATTCGAACAGGTATAATTGTTAAATTTATGAAGCAGCAGGTATTAACAAGATGGTGGATTCAATTGGGTCTTTATACTGCTACACATTCACAAATTGTTGTCACGCATTGGTTAGTGCTGCTGGTTTCCTAAATATTTATACTGCCAATAGTGCTAAATTCCAAGTTAGTACTATTATAAACGAGTTAGTACTGCTACTTTTGTTTTTGTACTACCAACCTTAGCGACATCGTACTAACAGAATAGCAACAAAAAAATGCGTCGCTAACAGCCTTGGGAGGAAGGAGATCACATATTAGCGACGGGATAGTAACGGTTTTGTGACAAATAATGTGTTGCTAAGCATGGAAGGAAGGTATATATATTACATAAGGAGTAAAATAACACAACTAGCTAACTAGCACAGATGGTTAAGAGGGTGTTGTTATGTGTTTCTTCCTCAAGGTCTAATGTTCTACCCCACTTGTGGCATTCGTTTTTTTTATTGTAGCAGGCAAAACAAATAAACTGGGTATACATGTTCTTTGCTAACAAATTTGGGTTGGGCTGTTAATGATCTATTCGAAAATAATGGGCTTGGATACTATATAAAGTGAAATGGGCCAAGTGGTTTGGATTAGATTCTAACCGATGTTGGGGATTTAGTTTGTGATTATGCCGAGTATATTCCACATTTAAATCTGGGCAAATGATTTTAATACATACACAAATTAGGCTGAACACTTTATACATGAAAATTAGTGTGGATTATGGGATGCGACTTGTGTTAAAACAGCTTGGGCTTTATGTTCTAATGGTGTTCGTTGCCAATACAAGGAATTAGTGCTGCTCTTTGACATGAAAGTTTATACTGCTGTTCGCACATGGAAGGTATTTGTACTGCTTGCTTCGTCCGAGAAATTTTTAAAACTGCTAGTGTCATCCGAGAAAAGATGTTTATACTGCTAGTTTGGTTCGATATCGGGTGACAAAGGGAATTTTGGTTATCGATAACACACACAGGAAGGAAGTTTTTGGATTTTATTTTAAATGTTCCTAAAATGTTTTAAAGGCTCATATTTTTTGATCTATTAAAGATGTGGTTACGAAAAAGATTGTTTATCACTTATTTGACGGTTAAAAATGGAATTATTTAGGTTTGTGTTTTATCATACATTTTAGTAGGAGGTAACTTGTTTGTGTTTTCAATGTTGTGACGAAGACTTGACGAATCTAGCAAAGATGTGTGATTTTTCTTATGGTGCTCAATGCTTATATTTGCTATCGCTTTAAGGAGTTACGTTGTTCTGCTTAGTGTCTCATATAGAAGATAAGGATTTTGTCAAGAGGTTGCGATCTACTTATATTTTAGTCTTGGTATAAGTTTGACGTCACGTGGATAGTACAAGATATAAGACACAAGTTTGGTTCATTCTACTTTAGCATCAAGTTCGTTATACTTAATTTTCTTCATCGGTAATCATTACATAGAGCCTACAGAATTGAAGATTCAAGAAATGGTTAACATATGGGTTTCAGGGGAAGCTTAATGTTAAAATGTTTAACCATTTATATGCTACATCGAGGTGAAGGTTTTTACTACTGCTATACTAGTCATTTATTACTATTGCTAGTTTGTGTTTCTACTGCTCAGAGTCATTTATCTTATTATGCTTCATGGAGGGTATTTTGAGTCATTAAAAGGATGGATTGGTAGTGTGGTATATGATTTGTAGTGTGTTATAACCCAAGTTGCATATCTACAGGAGACCCCTATTAGATGATTAACAAAAGGGGTGTTAGGATTTATGTTTTCCTAACTTAGTACCGACAGTACAAATAGTTAGTACTGATAGTTATAGTTAGTACCGACAGTACAAAATGTTAAGTACTGATCAAATAGTTAGTACTGATAGTAGAAAATAGTTAGTACCGTTTAAGAGATATGTATGAGATATTTTAGGAAAAGATATGTATGCGTTTTGTAAGCCTGTTAGGGTTTATCCTTAGTCTATAAAAGGATCCCTCTTGGCATAGTTAGATACACGACCTCAAGATATCTCATAGCAAAATCATATCTCAATAGTTAGTAATCTGTAATCATTCAAAGCAGATTAATAGAAGTTATTGTTTAGTTCTACATTGTTTTTCTTAGTACTTGTGTTAAGATTCCGCATTAACACATAGTATTCATAATCAGTGTTTCTACATAGTCAACTGTATTTATACATCTTGGCTATCATCCTTAATAGGCTGCAGAGATCTATTCAACAAAGGACTCACAAGTGGTATCATAGCCTGTGAGAAACTCTGAATAAGAAGAACAATCTAATCCAGTTATAAACCTCCTTCCTTCAAAACTAAACATGTCTGCATCACAAGATGAAATTCCACCACCTCCACCATCATCATCACAAACCCCAACCCAACAAACTCCTCATACAGTATCAACCATCAAGCTGCCTATTCTCAAAAAGGGAGAATATGATATATGGGCTATGAAAATAGAGTACTATTTGGCCCATACAGACTATCCAATCTGGGAGTTATACAAAATGGGAATGGTCCTGTATCAATCACTACAGAATGAAAAACTCTCAAAGTGTAAATCTTTTGATATTTATATCAAACACTTTGATTGAAATTTTCAATGTTTTTGGAAGGATTGTGATGAAATACTCAAAAGACCGACCATGTACTTAAATTTATGAAGTTATAAGGCGGTTAGGCTTAGGTATTCAAATCTCATGATCCAGCCAGAACCGGAGGGATCTACCTAGGGATATCCACTAGTTAGTGTAGAAGTCCTTAGGTATGATACAAAAGGAGAAAAAGTGAGAATCGGGAATAATGCCGACTGAGATGGAGCTAACACTGGAACAAACCCAACAAGGTGTTAGTTATGAAGTCTCGGTAAGCATTGAAGGGGTTGAAGAATGAAAAAGAAATGTAAGGATAAAGGGTGTAAAGAAAGAAGCCCTCCATACACTTAGGCAGAAACCGGGTCAATACATAAACTGTCGGAAACACTAAGGTGTTGTCTGACATTGAAGACTGTCATGGACCCAGTGACGCTATGCACAACCCTCCCTAGCCACTCAAGGTCTCTCAAAAGACTCTTGTTTCATTTCTCACGGAGATTACACGCATTTCTATCGACTTTCTCACTCCGAGTTAGTTGATATTGAAAAGGTGGCAGTCTGCTCCAGCCTCCGATCACTAAAATCAAAGTGCACTATTGAGTCTAGAGCCAAAAGAGATCATCCATAAATCTCATTAGGACACTTGTCAAATTCTGCTTGCTAAGTCACACAATGTGAATTACAAGATATATATTAAGAGTCCTACGCATTATCCTTGTGATTTTGCCAGAACATCAGAGTGAATTCATTCACAATGAAGATGGAAATCCTGCTTGAGCCAACATCAAACAAGCTCATGGTAGGTGACTTGTGCGATTCTATACGAATCAAACTTGTGACAACTGGAAAGAAACGATGGTGCGATTCTATAAGAATCAAACTTGTTCCAGGATAACATATCTATAAGAATCAAACTTGTTCCAGGATATGATTGACGATTGATGATAGAATTTTGAAATGATTAACACACCACGAGATGTCACAAAACCACTTTAGCAAGTGACACGTTGAATGATTTTCCATATCGTTATATCTATTTCAATCGTAAGATAGTACTCATCACTGTGTCCGATCTTATCTGGGCCTGTCTGCTTTGAGAACGTTTCGAATAATGAGACATGCTGAGTTTGATGAATCTAATGCAAATGTGATAGAAAGATTCTATACTTCAGCAGAAATCCTGTCAAGGAGATTCTACTTAAATTAAATCTACCTGATCACAGTCGAATTCCTCACGGATTCGATGTTACTCCCAACAAACACGGGCGAAAATGACAAATGCCATATTCGTTCCCCCCTCTTTAATCAACTGTTTTAAAGCAAGATACTTACGATGTGCGTGAAGGTACCTGAAAAAAAAAAACATATATCCACCTGGCTCACAAGATTCATGAACCACAGAATCATAGCTCAAGACTCGTAACCGACAAAACATAAATGACTCGTGAAAGCTTCAAGTACAAGATCCAAAGACTCTGCTACTCTGATACAAGAACGTCTTTCTGAAGTGACGAGTGTTTAAAGTAGACTCCAAGAAAGATGCAACATTAAAGCTTTCCAAGTCAACAAATTAAGAATGGTATGAGCATGTCGGTCCAGAAGTCACAAGATCACAAGATGACAAAGTAACAAGATGGAAAAACGAGATTATGCTTGGTTGATGATCTCACAGTGCTCAAGATCACATCTCCACTTACAAGTAAAGATAAAGGAACAAGCTCGAGCCTAAAGGCAAAGAAACATATTCACAAGAGAAAGTCAAGTTTACGAACTGAAGACTAAGAGATATAGCATAGTATGCTAGGTTTAAATTTTGTAAAATGAAGTGAGCTTCCTTAGGGGGAGATTATTAGAAACAAGAAAAGTATCGGTCACTTCCAAGTTGTAATAGTCTTAGTTCGTAGTTTGTTATATGATTAGTCTAGTAAGCTAGTCTGGCCCAAGGCCCATGGAAGCCTTAGTAAAGCCCATGGTCGGCCTTGTTTATAGCATATATACCCTCTCCATGCCTTGGAGAGGGTGGTTGGTTGTTTCATTTCACATACATAATATTCTTATCATTTATTCCATATTACTTTCTCTCTCTAGAAACTTTCCAACCCACTTCTCTCTCTAGTTTTTGTATAATATCAAAGATAACTAGTATTCTTCAAGTTTAAACTATGAGAAAGTTAAATCTTATAACATTGTAGTTGAAAAAACACGAAAGGCCAGATTCAAACAGTTGCCCTTCTATAGGCCGCATACTTTATATTTATTTCAATGAATTATATCTTCTTGCTAGTAAAATAAGCATTGTTTGTCAACGACATTTTGAAGGCTTATAGGAGCTTGAGCTTTTAAAATAAGTCAGCTTATAAAATAAGCCTTATTTGTTACACGGGCTCATGGAAGCTTTAATAAGCCATAAACCTTCATAAGCTCAAGCCCATAGAAAAAGGGTTTATATGGCTTATAGTTAGTCTAATTAGTTAAATACCATTCAAAATATACGGATTGTCATGCAATAGCTTAAAATATACAGAGTATGTGAATTTAATTTAATGTATTTTTATGCGATTTTACCTTTTTATATGATTTCACATTAATAAGCTTAAACTCTAACTATTTCGTCAAACAGCTTTATAAAAATATAAACTTCAGCTTTTGGCTTATAGTATAAGCTCTAGCCTCAGCTCTAGCTCCAACACTCAGCTCAACCCATTGCACCACACATATCTTCATAGTTACTCACGGAATTATCTTCTATACTATTTATAAAAAGTGTATTCACATTCTTCAAACTTGAAATTTCTTAATTTTGAAACTTAAAAAAGATGAAAATGGTAAGAGTTCATAAATCCTCAAACTTTTAAATATTATTTACGTCTTAAATATTCAAACTTTTATTATTTTTTGTTTTGTAAGTGATAGACTTTGTTTCTAGCAATTGAGCTAAATGTTACAGAGTAATATATATATATATATATATATATATATATATATATATATATATATATATATATATATATATATATATATATATATATATATATATATATATATATATATACATGACATGGAAAGTAGATCATATTAAAAGACAAATATCCGTTAGAAATCTAAAAAAAACTTTTTGAGAAATTTGATTTTTTTCAAGATAGAAGATGTTGATGCATAAAAATTTTAGTAAAATATTTTTGTGAAAACTATAAGAGGGGGTTGAATAGTTTACAGGTTAATTGGCTTTTTAAAAACTTTGCTTATAAAAACACTAGATTCAAATATATGCAAGATCAACCAACGATATGAACAACTAATGTATCTAACTACTTGCAATACAATCACAATACAAACAATAAATATAAGAGTAAGTAAAAGATGAAAAGTAAGAGAAAGAACAATCAAATCACAACACCGAGATTTATAGTGGTTCGGTTACGAACGAAGCACTTCTTCGCCCTACTCTACTCCCTGAGTATCCGACTTGAAATTTTACTATGTCAATAAACTTCCTTTAGGCGGAGAAAACTGTTTACACGTCGCTAACGTTGTTTTTCGACATTAAGCTAAATGTCGAGTCCTAATCGTAGCTAGAACCAATCTACCACTTCACCAATGTATTTTAAGGACTAAAATACTAACCGACACACAATAAACACAATCGGATTTATACACTATCCGATTTTACACACAAACACAAGATCAAGAAAATAGAGGTTTGGATCTTAGAAGAAGAGAGGAGAAATCACTAATCTATAACACTTTGTTTTTTGGCGAATGCGAGTGTTCTTATCTTGCACTTGATAAAGGAATAAAGAAGGTAGAAGATGAGATTGGATCACTTGAAACAAGATTAAACTATGTTAGCGATCAAGAGATTTAGAGAGAGAAAGAATGATTTAGTGAAAGAAAGTTATCTAAAAAAATCGTGCTAAGAGGTGTGTTTTTCTGTAGAGAATAGTATAGTATTTATAGCCAGGGAAAGCCAACGTCTCATGTGGGTGGTCTCGGCGGTCCTAGATATATCTGGGGGACGTCATGCCTATCAGGGGGCCACCCCTAGGCAGACGCTCCTTTTTTTCTTTTAGTGGGGACCAAAAATGCAACCCAAATGGACCAAACCTGCAACCCAAACTTAAAAATAGAGACGTTGACTGCAATTACGAAAGATTGGGTCCCAAACCTGCAATTTGGCCATACCAAAGGGACCAAAAATGCAATTTACTCTAAATATGGTGTGGAAGCTTCCATTTGGAGGGAAAACCATATTTAAATTTGTTGGTAACCCAAAACACTTTCACTTCACCATGGATACAAGAAAAATAGATGAGAGAAAAAGGAAGAATTTTAGAGAGAAGTTAGAGAGAGAAATAAAGAGAGAAAATGAGATGGTTGATTACACAAGTGTGTGAAACAAATAAGAACCAACACCTTCTCCATCCTTAGAGAGAGGTATTTATAGTTAAACCATGAGGCTTACATGCTTATGGTATTTTTACGAGCCAGGCTCGGGATTACTTGGGCTTACGCCCGATACACGTGACCGATTAGCTTACATAAACGAGCCCGTTTACCCGTTCTAGCCTATTACAACGTTACATAATTGAATGACCGAGACCTAATATTCTTAATGAATGAACTTATTTGTTTGACTCAATATTTAAGGCTAATAGAATTTTTATAATTCATTAAAACATTTCTAAAAATAATATTTTGTACATTTTTATTTTTGTTAACATTAAATTCATCTCATCTCTAAGAGAGAAAATGAGATTTTGGTTGTGAAAACAACAAAGACAATTTACCCCATGATAGTCAAACATGTTGAAGTAAATGGTATGACTCATGAGAGGTGGTTGAGGTGGTAGTTGTGGTAAAGGTAGTTAAGGGGTATCAAAAATGTGATCAAGAGGAGTGATTGGTGACAATGAGAGAGTGATATCTAAAGAATGATGACTTTAGAGTGGAATTGGGTTTGAAGGTCTTAGAGAAGCATCCATGATATCATCAAGAAAGGGATTAGATGGTTGAAGAGAAGGTGTGTCATTAGAGGAAGGAGGTAAAGATTGAGGTTTTGACTCAAATAAGGAAGAATTAGTGCCAAAGCTAGATGATGTATCTTTGGTTAAAGGAGTTTTTGATAGTGCATTTGGTGGAGAAGTAGATGAGGATTTTGTTATGAGAGAGGGTGTGGTAGTGCCATATTCTTTACTAGTTAGGTCCACAAAGAGTTGTCTTGGTGGAATGATGGTTAGTTTGATTTTCTTTGAAGGATTAGAGGATGAAGCTTGAGTGGAAGCCATGGAAGTAGGAAGAGAATAAAGAGAAATGTGGTAAAGATGATGGAGATCATGGGGAAGGTGGTTATTTAACTATGATGAATATAATAAAAGAGGTAAAGCATGAAGATTAAGGAAGAAGATTCCAAGAGTGGTTTAGGAAAATATAGAAATTCTAGCTGGGCCTAGAAAAGGAGATAGTCAACTGCATAGAAAATCAGGAGAAACACAGTGAAAAATCTCGTGACTCCTGATGGTGGTCCCTTAAATAAAGGGGCGGTCCCAGATATATTTGGGGTCTGTCAGGTATGAAAGGGGGCCGTTTTCTGGAGGGACAAAAAAATTTCCTAGTTTTTCTAGATTTTTAAACCTGTGCAGAAAATATTACCCTAAGATTTCCCTTTTGCAGTCATTCTTATTACCTCAAGAATCTTCTAATACTTCCAAATATTCAAATTCGCTTGACTTGAAATCCATAAAGGACTCTAAGGAAGATAAAATAGGGGGCCCTAAAATGCCTCGGGACAACCGCACGTTACATCATAGCAGCACGACCAAATGGAGGCGGAAAGCCGGTTGGGCGCTTTATGCTATACTAATATAATAGAATATGAATTCAATTCAGTTTAAGGGCTTTTCAAGACTAGCTATACTATTTGGGAAGCAATTATAGGCATGTGCCTATGAAATAATTAAGCATGCATAATATCATAAATATAATAGAAAGCATAGAGTGCCAAAGCGCACACAAATAAGTTTAGGAAGATAAAATGGAACGATCATCCCAGGCAAGTTACATTGCCCAAACTAAATTCTAAATATCCTATTGTATTTAAGTACCAAGGCATAGATAGTAAAGACAAGTACCAGCAATATTGTATTTAAGTACTAAATATAAATACACTGTCTTTAAGCAATTTTCCAAATTGCTTACTTCTTCTTCTTCTTTCCTTTTAACAAATTTTTGATGCCTCTCTTGATTGACCTTATTCCACCACGTTGCTCATCTCACAAATTGACTTGACGGTTGAGGATTTCTGTTTGACGAGTATACAAGGCTTCCATGTTTGGCTCAATATCGGGTGGATTGGAAAAGATTTGAGGAATGTCATTTGACAACGAATTGACAAAACGAGTAGGGAAATGAGTGCTTGCACGCGAGGTCCCTTTGTCATTTCCATCATTATCATCATCGTTGGGATGAGAAGGGGATGGTTGATCGAAGGCGGATGAAGAAGAAGTAGAAGAGCGATCTCTTCTCGTGCCATAATCCTTTTGAGTCTTTCGCTCTTGTTGGGCGGTAAGAGGATACATGACACGATCGCACAAGACATAACGATCTTTTGAAAACTCGAGACTCTCGGACATGACATAATTAAACAATCGAGTTAATAACATACCGTATGATAGAATTAACTAATGTTGTTTAGTGACAAACTCCATTCGTTTTGCAATAAAATATGCAAGATTATATCGCTCGGACCTAGCGATACAATAAAGCATGTGACAAACACACGCTGGAACATGATCCCGGTTACCCCCAAGATAAAAGACATTTTCCCGAATTATTTCAACCCAAGTTTTCATTATTGACACGATTTCACAAGTTAAAATTTAGTTTTCCTCAACATCAATGACTGTATCATGACGGATACGAGTGACAGGACCGTCCCGTTCCTATTGAACATAGTTTTCGATTTTATCGGGGTAAGGAAGGTCAGTTTGATAAGGACCACTCATAGGGATACTATATTGCAAGTCGTCAAGTGACCACTTGTCAGAAAAAAAAAACATGCACCATTATAGGGAATACAAAGAATTTAACCAAATTCTTTAATTGTATAAGAGAACAACTGATCTTGGATGACAAACTCGATTAACATTTGACCTTCGAGAGTGTAGTTGACACAGTATTGACCATATAATTTAAGAATGAATGTTCATTTATATCAAGAAGACACTCAAGCCCAATATGACTAAACATGGATCTAACGAGGACCAAATGATCAAAATATGAATAAACCACCCGACCCTCATGAATGCAACGACTTTCAAGATTCTTAAACATCTCTTTCAAATGTGAGGTGTATTCATGTGAAATTTTCGGAATGTAGCTTTGTTAGCCTCAAAATATTGAGTCGAACAAGGAAGCTCGACTACTAAACATGAAAGTTCGGTATTTACTTAATTATATGATGTAATAGGCTAGAAAGGGTAAACGAGCTCGTTTATGTAATCTAATTGGTCATGTGTATCGGGCGTAAGCCCAACCAAAACCCGAGCCCGGCCCGTAGAAATACCCTAGGCGTCCTAAATGCTTAAGGGAGTATAAATACCCCCTCCAAGTGTGGAGAGGGTGTTGGTTCACTTTGTATGTTTCACACTTTGTGCAATTCAACCATCCACTTTCTCTCTCTTGTTTCTCTCTCTAAATTTCTCTCTTTATATCTTATCATCTCCTCGCTTATTTTCTTTGTTCAATCATGGTGAAGTGAAGTGATTTACGGGTTACCGACATTTGGTATCAAGAGCC
This sequence comes from Tanacetum coccineum, assembly GCA_026074375.1. Classification (NCBI taxonomy): domain Eukaryota; kingdom Viridiplantae; phylum Streptophyta; class Magnoliopsida; order Asterales; family Asteraceae; genus Tanacetum; species Tanacetum coccineum. The sequence continues at coordinate 12,713 of BQNB010092266.1, read as the reverse complement.
TCGGGTGGGTTTACTGATTATTTTGAGGTTTACATAACTTATTCGGACTGCTTAATTTTTTATTTTTTTCTTCGTGTCTTAATTTTATTTGGGTTTCATAATAGTCTTTGTTGAAACTTTCACTTGGGCTAATAATTGTCACATCTATTGGATATTTTTGCATACTGTTATATCTTAAACCAACCATCTCGTGGCTTAGTTTTTTCATTTTATCTGTTAGTTTTTGGTCTTGTTTGAGCTTATTTTAGACAATCATCTTTAGCCTATTTTACTTTTCTAATTAGATAAAGTACATCTTATTAGGTACTTTTAGCTTTTTTTATCACTGTTTCAAAAATCATATCTACGTGGCTTATTGGTTCAAAAAGTTTGTTATAAGTAGTCCATAGCCAAATAGGTGACGGTCTCAGTTTTCTACATCTTTCTTAAACAAGTGCTTAATTTTCTACTTCTACTTATTTAGCTCATTTAGTTTATTTTTTTTCCTTATTATCAAATCGTTAGTAGCATTTTTTTTGGCACATATAGTGTGTAAACGGATTACTTTTCAATACAGTATATCTGTTTTCATCTCATGGCCCATATAGTGATTCTTTGTTTTCTATAGTTTATAGTTTATAAAAGCTTACTTAAACCTAACATCAGAGGTGGCTTGTTAGTTATTTTTTTTCTTTCTTCTTCTTTCTAGTGTTTAGGAAATAAAAAGCTTCCATCATTTTTTCTTCAAAAACCTAACTAGCTATAATTTACATCTCGTACGTAGCTTATTAAGTGGTATAGACAGCTTTGGAAGCTTATTTAGTCACGGCTTTTTACAAGGTTTTTGGTTTTTTAGCTTATTTTCTAGTTATAACTTATTTTGTGCTTATTCGAAGGTTCTCCTGCTTATTGAAAGTGACACGTAGAGGTTTGCTAAGCTTGTTCTGCAGCGGTTTGCTATTAGTTTTGGTAGCGGTTTGGTAATCCAGGTTGTAGCGGTTTGACATTTCTCTTGGCCTACCTTCACGAAATTCTGTCCAATCGAATACTTGGTAGCGGTTCGACTGGGTATGGTGGCGGTTTGGTACAAAAAAAAATGGTAGCGGGTTGATAACAGGTTCACTAGCCGTTTGATACATCTTGAGTAGCGATTTGACTTCAAGTCAACTTAAGCAATTTGATCGAGCCTTCAAAGTTAGGGTATCCAACGAAGAAGACATAGTTTCGACGTGTTTCGGTTTTCCGGTTTCATGTTTTGGTCGTTCGCGGGTCTTCTAACGACTATCATTACGATCACGGTCTTTCAACGATCATCGTGGTGTATTTATTTTTGGTCGACGAGAACCACACGACTCCGCGAGAAGCAAAATACTTTCGTTTACGTGTTGAGACTATTTCAACGAAGAAGACGATGACGTATTGTGCATGAGACATTTTTTAATATTGTTTAAATTTGAATTTTACATTTTTTAACCTTAGTTTTTCCAAAAGTTTCACTTTTAACCTTTAAATTTAAAATGTTTTCCTATTAGTCCCTAGGTAATAACCTTGTTTACCATTAGCCCTTAAGTCATAAAAAACTTGAAATTTAACCCTTAGTCTTTCAAAATGTTCACTCTTAACCTTTAGGTTTTTCAAAGTTTCATCTTTAGTCATAAGTTTAACAATATTTTTCGATTTTAACCTCTACCTTTCAAACATTTTCATTTTTGGTTCTTTGCTTTTAAATTTTTTATTTTTTATTTTTTTTACTTTATTTAGCCCTTTAGTTTTAATCGTTTTCATCGTTAGTCCTCATTTCAAATTTTTTATATATAATCGTTAACAAAAGTTCCAATACTTCAAATACAACAACGATTTCACCAACAACTAATCATTCTTTCACGGTTTCTTCTTGATTTAGTAAAATCCCGTAAAAGATAATTCTTTTTTCGGTTTAAGTCATAGAATTGTAAAATCTCGCGAACTCAAACAACAACAATCCACTCATTTCCACTTTACAATTCACGGATTTATTTGGATGATGAATATGTTCCAATGACACGCAAGTACTTTCTAGAATACACTCAACTCGAGATTCGAGAATTCCATGACACACAGATCCAACACATGGAATCTGTTAAGAAGTCAATTGATAAAAGTGCACTGCATAAAAGAGAGTATGACACTAGGGTGAATGAAAGACTGATGCAGACAACAAAGGGAAAGGTTGATACGAGTATAACATTGGATGCTAGTTTGGTTGACACAGAAAGTAGTGGGACAGAATCAAAAGAGTAGGATACAAGCAGGAGATCAGGGAATGATGCACATGCGGATGATGCAGATATCAGACCCATATATGATGAAGAGCCAATGGCTGAGGTACAATTGATTGCTGAATGTAATGTATTTGCTACAGGACAGCAACATTCTGAGCAACCTAAATTCAATAATGAAGGAGAGGTTGACCAGAATGTTGAACAATGTCATGACACATGTCCTTTGCCTGCTAAATTAACTAATAACCAGACAACTGAACTCTCAAATCAATATCTCAAATCTAAAAATATATGTCTCAAAAATATTGTTGCCTAATTTCAAAAAGATTTTTCAAGAATGAAAGCACATTGTGTTAATCTTGAACTTAAATATCAAAATCAAGCTTTAAAAGAAGGGCAACATGGTCAATTTTTGAAAGTAAAAAGTAATGAAGCCAAGGTTAAACATGACATTGATGTAATTGAAACAATAAACATCATATTAGAACATAAAGTGACTAAATTACTTAAGGAAAATGAGACTTTGAAAAAGAATTACAAAGATCTGTATGATTTTATCAAAGTAACGAGAACTAAGACTATAGAACATACAACTTCTTTGATTGCTAAAAATGATGAATTCAAAGCTCAACATCAGGAAAAAGGGTTTGCAATTGCAGCATTAAAATGAGTTAAGGAAACTATCAAGAAATAGTCTGAATACTAAGTTTGCAAAATAATTAATCTTGGGGAAACCGGTTTTACAACCACCTAGAAACCAATCAGTTGTTAGACAACCGACTGCGTTTAAGTCTGAGCGACCTAGAATTTCAAAACCACGGTTTGCCTCCCAAGTTGATGTGAAACACGTTTTGTCAAAACCAGTCACTCCTCATTATTTACCTAATGTTTTAGAATCTGCTGTTGTAAAACCTAATCATGTGATTGCATCTAGCGAATCTAGAAAAAGTTCAAAGAACATGCCAAGATTTAGTTCAAATGACATGGTTCATAATCACTATCTAAAAGAAGCTAAGAACACGACACATGACATAGGTAGGAATTCCAAACCTAGTGTGATGCCTTCTGCTAGATCACAAAGCACATCTAATGATTGCAAACCAAAACCTAGGAGCAATAATCAAACATCTAAGAATTGGCCTGCATCCAAGAGTAGTTTCGTAACGAAAAAAACTGTGCCCATAGCAAAACACTTTAGGAATTCTAGAAATTTTCTGACTTCAAACATTTTGTTTGCTCGCCATGTCAGAAATGTGTCTTTAATGCAAATCATGATCATTGTGTAACAAAATTCCTAAATGGGGTCAACTCGCGTGCTAAGGTTCCATCGAATAAGACAACGAACAGAAACAAACCCGTAGAGCAAATAAGTGTTGCAAAGAAACCAGAAAGACAAATCCCAAAAGGACATAGGTTTTCAATAAAAAAGACTTCCATTGTGCATGAGAAAACAATGACTCCTAGATCTTGTCTTAGGTGGAAACCGACAGGTAAAATTTTTAAAATTGTTGGTCTGAGGTGGATTCCTACAGGAAAGATATTCGAATCTAGTACAACCAAGGTTGATAGTGAACCCCCACATGGTTCCAATACAGATATCACTAATCTTCATGAATGCATACAAAATCTTGATTCAAGTGCAGGTATATCCATCAATGTCCAGGAGGAACAAACTCTTGATTTGAATGTGGGTACTCCTTTCAATCTGAAGAAGGAAAGGATCAAGGTGTGGATAAAAGAAAATGTGATATTAGGGAGACAAAGGATACATGGGACAACTTTGATACAATAGATATTTGCTAGACCGAAGTCCTAAGGGATTCGATGTTTACTTACTTGTTGATTTTTATTTTATTTTATTTTATTTTAATTTTTGTATATAAAATATAAAACCTATAAAACCAAATATAAAAATATAAAACTTCAAAAAGAAAATACAAAATCAGAAAAACAAAAAATTTCCAAAAAGAATCTTCTCGACATGTCTCTTGGATTCGATAACATTTACATGCCTAGAAATGTCTATTAATATTGACACGGGTGTGTAAATGAAGTTCGAGCAAGAGTTCAAATGCTTTCAAAACATGTCATTTCTAATTTTCTTTATGACTTGTAATCACTCTCAGATTGCAACTCGGACCCGAACGACAAAGGAGAGTGTACATTTCAGTGCGCTTATCCTTATGTTAGAAGAGAAGTATTCTAACATGATGTTTTTCAAAATGTTGAACACAACTTTTCAAGAATTTCCCAATGACAATTCAAAATCTTTCAAAATTGTGTGTTCAACACTCCATCCCTCATAAAGTTTTAACAAGACAATTCTTCTACATTTGGTGTCATTTTCAAAATGAGTCAATGTTTGAGGGGGAGTTTTTCGAAAAACAAAGTTTTAATGATTTTGAATACATCATCTCACGACAATTCTTATGTATTCAAACATTATTAAAAATCTCTTAATAACAATTTCGAAAATAGTGTGTTTAAACACTCCAACCTCACAAAGTTTTCAAATAGAACAACACTTTCTCAATTGGTCAATTATTGAGGGGGGGTTTTCGTGAAAAACAAAGTTTTAATGTATTCTTGATTACACTCTAATTGACGACAAACTTCATATGTATTCAAAACACTATCAAAATGTTTCCCAAACCATTCATGCTGATAATATTTTCTCCACATAATTTTCAAGACATATTTTAATCACAAAGGTATTTCAAAAACTAAGGTTTATTATATACAATAAGGGGATAAAATGAAATTAAAATATGATACTCATCGACTCAATGTGCATAAGAAAAAGTTTTTATGGTTCGATCTTATACCCAAAACACTTAATTTCACGAGCGAATCTAAAGTCATAAGGTGGTTAGGTTGAATCAATACCTAAGATCCAACCAGAACCGAAGGATCTACCCATTTGATCATCCAAAGTTAGAAAATAGCAGTCCTTAGAATGATTTGGAGATGAATGAATATGGGAATAATGCCACTAAGATTGAGCAAACACTGGAACAATCACAACAAGGTGTTATAATGACGTCTTGGTAAGCATTGAAGGCGTTGAAGACTGAAAAAGAATATGTATGGAAAAATGGTCAAAACAAAGAAGCCCTCCACACAACTTAAAGCGGATACCGGGTCATACATATTCTGTCAAATCACTAGTTGGTTTCTGACATTGAAAACGACATCATGGACCAGTATGCAATGCACAACCCTTCCTATCCATTCAGTTTCTCTATAAGACAGAAACTTATCTCATTTCACGGAAGATATTAAAAAACACACGTTTATCTATTAACATGACACTCTAGATTGTTGTATATTGAAAAGTGGAAATGTGCTTTCCAGCCTCCGATACTAAAAACCAAAATGCTCAAATCGAAGTCTAGAAGCCACGATATCATCAAAATCTCAGTTAGGAAACATTCATTTCAAACACTTGTTTGAACCATCATCAGGTTCACAAGCTGTTTTACAAGAGTCCTAACTCCAATAATCATTAAGATATATGCAGAACATCCGAGATACTAATATATTCACAATGAAGATTGAAATCCTGCTGAGTCAACACAAACAAGCTCTTGGTAGTGACTGCGAGATTCGATATAATCAAACTTGTGACAACTGGATATCGAATTGGTCCAGTAAATGATTGACGGTTTTGATGAATTTCGATAAAAAACATGACACCCCGATGTGTTACAAAAAAACTCTTTAACGAGGACACGTCGTTGATTTCAAATCAATTTTCTCGTTACACTAACTAACCTGCAGGTTCAAACGGTTGTACTGCAACCTCCATATCCTCTACAAATTCTCATCTACGAAGACAATGCCAACTAGAAAGTCTCAAGATTGAAAGACAAAGACTTCCCGCTAACTCTGTTTGAAGCTTCAAGATAATGCATAAGTATGAGCATGTTTGATCAAGACAACAAGATCGCAAGTATGGCATAGAACGATAAAGACAGATGACAAAGGCTCAAAGTCAAGATCGCAAAGCATGAAGGAACAAGCTTACAACGAAGACAAAGACCAAAGAACACTCGAGCTTAAACCTAAAAGCAATCTCACTGATCTCATGACAGTAGTTCATCAATGAATTCACTTCGTGGAGATTGTTAGCCTCAATTTTATTGAGTTAATAAAGGAAGCTCGTTCCCGTGTTCAAGACCTCACTTCGGGGGAGATTGTTAGCCTCAATTTATTGAGTCGAACAAGGAAGCTCGGTCACTCTACGATGGAGCTTCGGTCTCTAATTTAGTTTAACGTGTGTAATAGGAATTTTATCTAGAATATCGGGCTTGATAGTTAAACTAATATGGTAATATGTTTCGGGTAAATCCCAAGCAAAACCCGAGCCCGAGCCTAGTTAAATATCCCGCGCCTCACATTAAATGGTTTATGGGGGGGGGGGGGGGGGGGGGGGGGTGGGGGTGTATAATATATAGATATTTTCCTTTTGAAAAGATCTAAATCTATCTCATAATATCTTTTTTTCTAAATCTCTCTTTTTTCTCTCATCTCTCTCTCTTCTCTCTCTCTCTAAACCATAATCTCTTTTCTAGTTCTTGTTCTCGATCCGTGATTGAATCGTGTTATGAAGTGTTAATCGGGTACCTACAATCATAACAAATTTTGGATTTAGTCATCATATGAACAGTTTGCGCAGATTGACCTCTTTTGAAAATGATATTATCAAGTTGCTTAATTTTCTTTTCTAAAGCAATTTCTCTATCAATATTTCTGTTTTCTCTATTTTTAATCATTTTTGAGATCAGAACCTGTTTTCCATAAAGAATCCTTTCTTTCACTTGTTCATAAAGAGTTTTTTCTTAAACTTTTTCAATCTCAGACATTCTGTTCATTTGATCCTGAAAAACTGTTCCAACATTATTCATTTTCTTCAAAACTTTAACCTCTCTTTATATCAGTCAATGCACGGTAAGCAAAAGCTTTATTGGCGCTTTTATATACCAGATTAACATTTGGTGCGTACATCACTTGGGTATTTAATTGTTTCAAACATAGATAATATCAGTGAACATGTTTGATCATAAGATTTAGAAATTCTGGACATTTCCCAGATGTGTTTTCACTCAGATACTAAGAATAAGGAATGATATTGCCTATCCTGGTTATTTCATTTTCTGACTGAATCACATCATTAGACTGTTCAGAAGACGTCATTATCTGCTCACTTTGATTGATTAAATCATAGGCCAGATTATCCGGATTGTGTACCTCAGTGAGTGCATCTGAGCCATTCCTGGAAAGATTCGCCATAAGAGCAATCTTGGCTGAGTTAAGATCATCACAATCAGAGTCATAGGCATCCAGATCATCGGCTTGATAAGCATCATTATGTGTGAAAAACAGTCTCAGAGAGGGTTTGAGTGTCAGGAATTCCTAGGATCGTACTTAAAAATGCTATTTCTTCCTCTGTTAAAACTTGACCACTTGCTTGAGCTTGAACCAGCAACACTTTTATCAAATGAACCACAATTACATCCCTTTTCTCTGGGCATAGTACACTGCTTGGAAATATGACCCTCCCCTTTACAGTGTAGAACAGATGACAGTCCGTTGTTTCCCTGTGTTGCTTCCACTTGCTCAGGTGTGTTGGTATTTTTCTCGATGTTCCAGCATCATAAGTAGTTTGTCCTCCCCTAAACAGGTTGCACAGTTACTTTTCCATCATAGATGGTAGCTTGTTGACGAGGGTTTGATGAAGTCCTTAGCTGATTGTTGGTAGTAGGATACCGGGATGTGACAACAGTAGTTAAGAATTACAGCAATAAGATTGAACACATCAAATGGATCATCCCTTTTCTAAAAAACTAGAAACAATTTAGACCGAAAGTCTGGTTGGAAAATTCAGATTGGTTGATGTTGGTAAGTTTTTGGGAGCATTAATCCTAATGTGGGATGGATTGATTGTGGAGAATAAACGTTGCTGGTTAACTGAGGATTGTAACTCATTTGATGATAAGTATGTGAAAAGAGGTGTTTGATATTACTGGTTGTTGAATTATAGAGTCTGATAATGTGTTACAAACTGTGAAGACGGAATATGGTGAAACATTATGTTGAAGTTGAGAGTTCCGGGAGAGTGTGTATAAGAGATTGAATAAGTTGACTAGGTAATTGGTGAGATTCAACTAAAGCAGAGTATCGGAGTTACTTTCATGCATCACCCGAACCTCATTTTTGCAAGTCTTTTCGTGTTTGTTGCAGTAAGCGTAAGCTGAACAACAATGGTAGTATGCAAGTCTTTGCCAATTTTAAACATCAGTAACAAATTTGCTCCATATCATCAGGAAGAGTGTTTAAAAAACTTAGTGTTAACTTGAAATTGCTCCAATAGTCATCCTTATAGATGTTTATATCATTGATAACAGAGTGAACCTCAATTAGTTACTCATGAAACGACTCTCATTTCTTGAAAGTGAACCTTATCGAATTCATCATACAACTTGTCTTCTCGTTCTTTGTTTTGGTTAATGTCGTTCCTTGCTTAGCATTTAATCTTCTCCCAAAGATCTTTTACAACACGATGTTGACTCACAAGAGCATAAATTTCAGTTGGAAGGCCTTGGAGAATGATGTTATTACTTTGATGTCACAATCAGCTTGAATGGCTTCAGCGGGAGTCAGTTCAATATATTCCTTAAGCCTTGTTGCTCCATCCACAGTGATTGAAGGCCAAACGAGTGGTCCTTTTTCAACAGAGGCAAGAATCATTCTTCCATGAGGTCTATTCAACATATACAGTTCCATTCGGCTCTTCCAAGAATCATACAAGTGTTTTTCAAGCATTGGTGGTTTGTTGTCTCCTCCTGAAAGAAGTGACTTATCGGTAAGAGTCGTCATTGTGGTATCAAAAGGATTACAAATTGATTGATTGGTGGTAGAAAGAAATTGTGTTTGGTTATGTGATTGTTGAGTCTTGAAATGAAACTACACGGGATTTTACAATTCTCGACAAAACTGGGAAAACAAGTTAATGTTTCACGGGATTTTACAAGTCAAAGAAATAACCGTATAATTTAGAAATTTGAGTTAGTGTGTCTTAAATGGAATTGACTAGTTCGGTTGACAAAGAAATTGCCTAGATCATTTGTCTTGTTCGGTTGACAAAGGGACAAACTAGTTCGGTTCAGCTGGTTTGGCTCTACTTGTTCGGTTATCTAGTTTGGTTGTCAAACAAATACGCTAGTTTGGCTCCACTTGAGTAAACCTCGTTCGGTTCTAGTTTCGATTAACTCGTTCGGTTCTAACTGTGAAACCTCGTTCGGTTCCAACTCACAGGAGTCTAGTTCGGTTCCAACACAGATGAACTAGTTCGGTTCTTGAAACAAACAACTAGTTCGGTTGCTAAAAAGATACTAGTTCGATTCCCACTATAACTGAGCTAGTTCGGTTCTCTTGATCGGCATACTCGTTCGGTGACCTTGTTCGGTTGTACTCGTTCGGTTCCAACTACTACGAAACTCAAATTTTCAAAACTCAAAAAAACACATTTTTGAATGGTTTTTAGCTAAAATTCTTATACAACTAGTGTTACTAACCCTATAGGAACAATAAAAATGAAAACTTTAAGGTTTTTACACCAAAAAATTTAAATCAAAAATTTTGTTCTTTATAAAGATTTTGAACACAAATCACAAGATAAACACAAAAACTAAACACACCACTCCATGGCTCTTGATACCAATTGAAGAAACATGTAATCTTATGATCTACCAATTTCAAGAGAGAGAGATGTGGGTTGTGATGTTTAGTGAGAGAAAGTAATAGAATGGATGATGTTATTACTATGTGGAAATATGGAAGAAATGAAACAACCAACCCCTCTCCAAGGCTAGGAAGGGCTTATATAGTTACATGATGGCCGGCCCATGGGCTATGATGGGCTTCCCATGGGCATTGGGCCGGATTAGCTTCTATACTTAACATGACACAATCTACGAGCTAAGACCTATTACAACTTGGAAGTGACCGACACTTTTTGTGTTTCCAACAAACTTAATTTTCATCTTAAATTTTCATTCCCTCTTAACACAATCAAGCCCTAATAAGTCTTAAACCTTCTTCTCTATAATTTCTCCAGCCACCAAACCACCTTCACCACAAATGCAATCATTAAACCACTAAATCTAACTGTGAACCCCCATCTCAACAGCTTTGGCTACTCCAGCTCTCTATCTTATCTCGTCTTCTTCTTGGAGAACACAGACATTAGCCGCAACCTTCCTCTCAAAAAACACCAAGTACTTTTATATGTATTACTTTTTAATTTATAATCAATTTTGGTTATTTTTATATATTTTTTTCCTATTCAAATGTAGGGGTATTTGACTAAAGGTTGGATGAACCAAGCACCCCCTTAGCAGTGATGCTTATAAGATGAAAAACTCTTTAGGTAATGCAATCAGACTTCTTTGAGCTTTAATAATCTTAAATCAAGTATTTGTTTATGGTTATGGTATAAAAATTGTTCTCTACTTTTTGCTGTTAACACGTTTTGCAGATGTTAATAATAGTAATGAATGTTTTCTATTCTAACTACGGACAACTAGGGGTGTTATCAGGTTTTGAATATTTAAAAAGTGACCCACAAAACATACATGTCGACTTTTATGCAGTTTGGAAAACGCAATCCCAAATTCAATATCAGTTTGAAAAAATAAACCTTTTACGTAATTTGTGTGAAAGACCAAAAAAGCAAATCACTGGACATTCATGTCACTGAATCATGCATTCATTTGTGCATCTTCAAAGTTCATACAGAAGTAAAACAATCACGTAAACTCCCATAAAAACCATCCAAACACCCATTAAAATTAGGGATGAGCATGGGTCAAGAACCAGTGGAACTGGAACCGGAACCGATGGATCCGAGAACCGAAATTTTGAGAAAAGTAAGAACCGAGAACCGAACCAAATAGATTTTATTGGTTCCAGTTCCGGTTCCGGTTCTGGTTCCGGTTCTTTGGGTCTAACCGGATAGGAACCAATATTCTAGAAAAAAACCTCATGCCAATGAATTAAGCTAATAAAAAGCAAAAAAAATATTTTTTTAAGCATTTGCAACCATTTATGCTAAAAGCAATAGCAATTAACAGCTAATGCATAAGTTAAAATAAACAATCATTCTATAGGTTCACATGTTCAATAATCGCATAACAATCTCAAAAAAAAAATAACTTCAAATTTTATCCGACAAAAAAAATAGAAACGTTTATATTTCCACTGTTTGTTTCTCTTTATCTCTTCTGGTTAGTTTCTCTAATTGTTCGTTTATTTTTTTACAATCTCGTCGTCTTTAATAAGTTCTTCAACATCATCCCAATTCAATTCATTATACAAAGAAAAGTCGGACAGTTAACTTTCTTGTGAAATACACACATACGCACAAACATGTCTCCAGAGAGCTTGAAAAGTATTTTGACAAAGACATGTTTAAGGTCGTGAAACAAGAATGCAAATAAAAATCAAATATAAAACTTACCTCCATTGGTTTGATAATAATTTTAATGGATTAAAGGTTAAGGTTTAAGGTGTTTGGCTGTGTTTTTTTAAAGTAGGCTACTAGAGTTTTTTTTATGGAATCGGAACGTATAATTTAACTATTTAAGTATGGAAAAAATTCATAATTTTAGAATAATTGGGTATTCGGTTCCGGAACCGAGAACCAGTGGAACCGAACCGAACCGAACCAAGAACCAAAAAATCTCAAACTCAAGATCCAGAACTGGAACCTATGGTGATGGTTTCGGTTTGGTTCTTATCGGTTCTGGTTCGGTTCTTGGTTCCGGTCCGGTTCTCTGGTTCTTTTGCTCATCCCTAATTAAAATCCATGCAAACACCTGTTAAAAACAACCCAATTCACCCCTTTACTGTTGCTATTTCACATTAGCCCCAAACACCCATTAAAAACACCCAAAACCGCATAATACCACAGATAACCACTTTCAAAAATCAATACCCCAAATCAAGATTATTATCCATTTTCAAACATATAATCAATTAAAGATTAAAATGTGATATACAAAAATTAAGCCTAACGTGCTAGAAGCAAAATGCGAAGTCGTATGCATATGTACACAATCAATAGTGATTTGAATATACATTGAGAAAGAATAAGAAGGTGCACCTTGTACAGCTGTAGAAGCATAGGAGCTGCTCGTAGGTTTTGTTCCAAAGCCTGATATGACACGTCTTCTTCCTCGGTGGGTGAGTGTGTTACCAATGATCGGCTTTGGAGTCAGCGAATACATAGTTCTTCTCTTTCCCAGCCACAATTGTTGAAAGAAAGAATTAAAAAAACACATTTCAGGTCAAGCCTAAATGAGCGGATCATCAATTCCCATGTTACCAAACACTATAAACTAATCATCCACTCGTAAACAGAATAAGGGGGATTTGGGAATGTTCATTAAAACTTAATCACCTCATGTAGTC
>BQNB010092265.1:0-26660 GCA_026074375.1 Tanacetum coccineum | reverse complement strand
CTTACGGAAGATAATTATCACGGGTGAAAAAAAATCGATTTTTGTACAAGGTTCGTATTCTTTTATTTATAGGTCGTGATACGTGGTGTTATTCAATAGGTGTCTCTTGCGTCGATGGTACGTTTGTTGTGTCGATGGTTTGTTTTTCTTATCAATACATACATTCGGTTTGATTTTCTTTTGAGTTTTTATGATTTTTGAATCCTACCAAAAATTCGAACATGTAAAGTCTTGGTATTTGTTCATAGTCAGTTTGATATTTGTGCATTACCCTATTCGATTTATCGTGGTCCTTCGAGTTTGTTTGATATCCGTATTATGTGATCTTAAAGTTGATGTTAGTTCACATCTTTTGAGTTGTGCCTATGTGATTGAGGTAGTGAAACGGATGAGTTAAGTTGTTAGAATTAGAAGGTTCTCGTTTCACTATAGATCTAGTACCGTTGGTTATGAGAGGGTTGATATAGTCGTATGAGAGAATTGGTTGTGAAGTATAAGGCTGAGAAAGTATGCCATGAGGAGATGGTTAAAATGCCTTTGGTGGATTTGAAGGTGCTTGAGGTTCGTGGGGAAACGAACTAATGTGAATGCGAGGTCTCGTAGGAGTACCAAAGTAGATGAGTCGAAATTATGTGATATACATGTAGTATGTGAGTTCCCCAAAGTGTTTTCTAAGGATTTAATAGGTTTACCCCTCGGCGTGAAGTAGAATTTCGTATAGAGTTAGTACAAGGAGCGACACTGATTGTGAAGGCCCGTGTTGTTTAGCGCCTAAAAAGATTAAAGAGTTGCTGGAATAATTGCAAGAGCCGCAAGGTAAAGGTTTTTAATCAACCTAGTTATTCGCTATGAGGAAGCACATGTATTGTTTTTCAATACGTAGGATGGGTCATTTAGGATGTGCGTAGATTATCGCGAGTTGAGTAAGATAGATCTTTATTCGGGTTGTCACCAAATGAAGGTGCACGAGAAATGAAATTCCAAAGACCTGCTTTTAGGATGTGTTATGGACCACATGAGTTTTACGGGCTAAGCCTTTTTTTTGGGTTGAACCAATGCAATCCAGTATTTTATAAACGTAATGAATCGGGTGTGCTAGCCGTATTTAGGCAAGTGGTCATCATGTTTAACGACGACATTTAGGTCTACACGAAGTCTAAGGAGGAGCACGAGTCGCATTTGAAGATGAATTTAGAGCTGCTGAAGAAAGAGAAGTGTCATGTGAAGCCCAACAAGGTCGAAGCGAAGTGAAGAGGAAGCTTTTCGGAAGTTATAGGAACAATATAGGTAATGAGCCGATCTTGGAATTACCAGAAGGATCAGACAATTTCATAGTAATGCGTGGAACAAGGGCTAGGATGCTTGCTTAGACGAAGAGAAAAGGTGATTGCTTATACGACGCGACAAATGGAGATTCATGTAAAGAACGACACGACTCACGTTATGGACTTAGGCGTGATGGTTTTGCTCTAAAATGATAGAGGCATTATGTGTACGAGATGAAGAGTGTGATCTATACGGATCATAAAAGTCTCCAACACATTTTCAATCAGAAGGATTGAACCTGAGGCAAAGACGATGGATGGAGTTATTTAGGGGTTGTTATTGCGAGACCAAGTACCATCTGGGAAAGGGCGAACGTAGTTGTTGATGCATGGAGTAGGAAAGGAGGAGTGAAGCCAAGAAGAGTTTGAGATATATGTATGACGATCCAAGCTGAGATTAGAGAGGAGATGTTAGTGGTATAGGTTGAGACGTCCAAAGCAGAGAACGCGTCAACAAAGATGTTGCGTGGCTTGGACAAACAAATGGAGAAAAGAGATGGTGGTGGGTTATAATTTTTGGATAGAATTTGGATTCTTATGGTAGGCGATGTAAGGAATTTGATTATGGAGGAGGCGCATGCGATGAAGTATTCTGTTCGTCCTGGAATGAGTAAGATGTAGTATGATCTTAGGTATACGAATTGGTGGCCGAGTATGAGGAAGGATGCGCGATTGGAAGTAGAAAATGAGCCTCAAAGGTCTTCAGGTTTGTTACTACAACCTGAGATACCCGATTTGAAGTGGGAAAAGGAAAGATTAACTATGGATAGTAAATCTAAGTTACCAAGATCGAGTAGTGGATGCGATGCGATTTGGGTGATAGTCGATAGACTGACTAAGTTATCCCATTTTCTAGCAATACGAAAAGAATATAAGATGGAGTAGTTGGCAAGGTTGTATGTAGATGAGGCATTTGCGAGACATGGAGTGCGCGTGTCGAGTATTCCTGATAAAGATGGAATGTATATTGAGGTTTTGGGAAAGGGATGTAGAAGTCGTTAGGAACACGAGTGGGTATGAGTACTGCCTACCATCCATAGAATAATGGTTAGAGTGAGCGTACTTTTCAAACATTGGAAAATATGTTTAGAGCTTGTGTGAGAAATTTGGTGGTAGTTGGGATACTCACTTTCTGTGAGGTGAGTTTTCCTACAATGATAGTTATCATTTGAGTATTCGATGTGTTTTCAAAGGAGGTAGGTCGCCTGTTTTATAGGCTGAGATAGGAGAAAGTAAGATGATTGGACTTGAGTTGGAGCAAGAGACGACTAAGGTAGTCGTGATTAAGGAAAGGCCTAAGGAAGCCAAAGATCGTCAAGAGAGTTAAGTTGATAGTAGAAATGAAACTTTTAGGGTTTAGTGTTGGTGATCATGTTATGATGAAAGTCTCACCTTGGAAAGGTGTAGTATGTTTTGATAAGAAAGGTAAGTTAGCGCCTAGGTATATAGGACCATTTGGGATTCTTGAAAGGATTGGCCCTGTAGCTTATCGGTTAAGATTGCCCGATGAGCTGAGTATCGGGAGTTATTTGAGTGGTGTTAAAACTATGAGTAAACCTGAAAGCGCGATGAATTTTTTAGGACGTTGAGCTTGTATCAACTCATATCTTAATTTTAAAACAGTTCTTGTTTGATGAGTTGCGGGATTAAGATATGAATCACGTTGTTACACAACTTAAGGTTTATGAGGAATTTCCTCGAGGACGGGCGAGGTTCATGTAGTTGGATGTTTCTCTTCGTTTATAGTTGTTATGTTGCTATTCGTATATTTGTGTAGGTAAGCAAAGTTATTAGCAGTAAGATTCCAAGAGTTAAAGTTAGTTGGAATTCAAAGCGTAACTTTGAGTTAACATGGGTATGGGAGGACTACTTGAAAGATAAGTATCCTCGATTATTTTTTTGGCAATGATAGAGTTAAACCTTTTGGTTAAATCTCGGTACGAGATTTCCTAAAGGAGGGGATACTATGACAACCGTGGTTTGAGCCGGTTGGTCAGTTTGTTTAGATTTTATTTGAAGCGTTTATGTGTGTTCTTTATGTGTTTTATGTGTTTTGTGAGAGATATGTGTATGAGATTGAAGTACATGATTGATGAATCATGGTACTAGTTTTTTTTGGGTAAAGGGTTTCTCCGGTAAATATATTACACCAAAAAATCATTTAAGTACAAAAAGGATAAGGGTGAAGTCCCTTATCTCAGTCCATCTGGACGCATACAAGCTTCAAAAAGCTACTAACCTAACCACAACATAACAATGACAAACCATTCTTTTGACAACTAACGAAAGTAAAGCAAATACTTCCTAACAATAATCTATATGGATATCAAAATGATAAACTCCCCCACATAGTGTCGAATCCGTCATAGAACTTCCAATGCACGTAGCAACTTCCAAAAACATGTAACATCCTTGATCCATTTATTAAAGAGATATAATTGTGCATCATTCCAATCAAGATGCACATTAATGCTTAATTATATACTATCAAGGCACACTTTAATTCCAGTCAAGACTGAGATTAATTCTAGTCAAAATACCTAGAATAGATCAAGATGCACATTAACTCCAGTCAAACCAAATCCCTAAAACATAGGGATTAAGCCATAACAACCATTATCATCATCAACCTCCATGATTGAATAGCCCAAATCAGTATCATCATAATGTAATCATTAAATCTCATATTATCGTCCATATTATCACCAATTGACGTGTAGAGGAGAGCAATTATATCAACAACTAAAACATCACCTCAGACCGACTGATACACGTATATAAACCCTCATTATGAGACAACATCGCTCTTAATACATTTTTATCGCCCCAAGTAGCTTGCGCATGTCCTAGTGCAGCTCCCCTGTACTTATTCTTAACTACCAGAGAAAATCGTTACGTCTACACCGGATATCACTCTCGAGTAAAAGCCTGGAAATCACATGAGCACGGAACTCCGATGAGAGATTCAAACATTCATTATTCTATAATTAAAATAAGCCACATTCCAATCTGTGTCTCCACATTCTGCATCATCATGATCGAAAGTTGCATCCAATCAGTAGGACATCTATCAAGCACGAGATCACAAGGTAAGAATGCCATGTACTAAAACTTTCCAAGATCACAGACTAACAAACACTGCAGGGAAACAAGAATACAAAAAAAAAATCACAACCGAAACCCCAAATAATATGGTTTCAATTCACCCCATGTCTCTAGACCTAAAAAGTAACTCTGACCCTATGAAAAAAGAAGAACATAAACAAGACTATGTTTTTTCTATTATTGGGCAAGATTATGAGTTGAATAAAATCTAACAGTATTATGTTTTATTCTTGATTAATAGAAAATGATACCCAAAGAGAAAGACCACGAGGTTAAACCCAGGTGCCAACACCACACCAATCACAGACACTCATACCATTACTACATTCTATCACCAATGCCCAAATTCCAGGCAATGATAAACGAAGGCGTTACGACTCTGCAACTAGCAGGCACGGATGCAACCAGAATTAGCGATGAATAAGCCATACTTTAGGAACGGGTACCAGAAGCCTGTGCAAGTTGCTCGAGCAAGCACCTACCCGAAACTTCTAACATGCCAACCCATGAACTTCAAGGGCACTGAGGGAGTTTGTCAGAACTCACATTAGTGGTTGTGATAGATGGAGTCCTGTTTTACAGCATAAGCAACTATGATAAGCATGCCATGTCCATATTTTGCTACGTGGACCTACTCAAGGAATGCTCTTACATGGTGAACTCCTATGTTGAAGACCAACTACTCCTGAACTGCCCATTGCAACTGCCATAGAGGATACTAAACAGAAGATGATGACACGACAAATACTGCCCATGGGTGAATCAGAAAACTGGAGTTCGCAATGGTGGAATTTAAAGGTGAAGGGTAACATGTGGTAACCTATAGCCAACTTTTCAAGAACTTAGCACTAAATGTGCGATCGATTTAGTATCCGAAGAGTGTCGGACAAGATAGAGAAATATAATCGGGTGGCTTTTGCCCCCACATGATCCATGGGCAGTGTGAGGGCAACTAAGCAAGACTAGAAGAAGCATTGATCGCCACCGAACTAAATGGATAAGAAAAATTACACATTTGCTAAAAGCCAAGTTGAGCCACAAGAGAAACTTGATAACAACAACCAAGCTCAACAATAACTTCCCAAGAGGCAGAATGTGGTTCAAGCTTACGCCGCTAGGACTGGTGAAAGGAAAGAGTATGCTGGGTCTCTACCACTATGCAACAAGTGCAAGTTTCATCACAATGGCCCATGCACTGTAAAATGTACAAACTGCAAGAGGGTCGGTCATCTGACCAGAGACTGTTGGAGTTACGCTGCTACTAACAATCAGAGAACCCTCACTTGCTATGAATGTGGGAATCAAGGGCACTATAGGAGTGATTTCCCAAAGTTAAAGAATGGAAACCAAGCTAGAGGTACTGAAACACGTGGAAGGGTGCTTACCTTAGCAGGAGGAGAAACCAATCAAGACCTTGACGACAAGGAAGATAATACCAATGCTTAGACTTCATTTCTTTAAGAATTCTCGTTGTACTTTCGCTTAAATTTCTATTGTACCGAATGATTTCAAATTATCTATCAATTAATGTATCGCAAAAATTTTGTCTACTTTACTTTAACTTTCTATTTTGCAAGTCAAATTATAACACTATTTTGACGAAAATGAGCATTACATCGTTAGTCCTCAAATATACATAATTTGATCACCTATGTATAATTTAGGAAGGACCATGCCATGCTGAGAGTAGTCACCTTAAAACTCTTTGTCAGGAAACAATTTTCTACTTATATCAAGTTTTGAGTGCGTATTCATAAAATGTATGTATCCTGAGGAACCAAACTAATAATCATAATAACTAAGTGAACTCTTACACCATCTTACTATAAAGTCGACGTCATTTTATACCAAATCCTAAGCCAAGAAGCCGAGACACATCCCTAGTCGCTCTAGGACAATCCGCTATCAAACTTGCCGCCAAAAGAATTACGCCGATGTGAGACGGAAGTCAGTAGAATTTCAAGATTTACAACCTGTTTATGCTTAAGGTAGCGCCTTAGAAAGGAGAGGTACGCTTTGGCAAACGGGGGAAGTAAAACCTTAGATAGGTTGGACCTTTCAAGGTGTTGGAACAAGTTGAATCCGTTGCTTACAAACTTAAGCTTCCGCAAGAGCTGAGCAGGGTTTACAATATGTTTCATGTATCCAATTTGAAGAAGTATTATCCCGACGATCCATTAGTCGTTCCGTTGGAAGGACTCCATGTGGATGAAAAACTCCATTTTGTCGAGAAACCTGTAGAGATCATGGACTGAGAAGTCAAACAATTGAGGCAAAGCCGTAACCCAATTGCCAAGGTTCGATGGAACTCTAGGCAAGGCCCTGAGTTACATGGGATCACGAGGATCAATTTCAAAAGAAATATCCACACCTCTTCACAAAAACAGTACCGTCGTCAAGTGCCGCATCTTAAGCCTTGAGGACAAGGCTCATTTAACGGGGGGAGACTATAACACCCCGTGTTTTAGGGTCATATACGACGTCAATAAATTCACAAGTTATTTTTAGTATTGTACGCATTTGCTTTTAAATCGTAAAAGTTAAGCTAAATCGCGTAAGCTAAAAATTATCGTTCAATGTAAACGGGCATCAAACGATTAAATGTCTACATCAAGCAAGTGTTATGTAATTATTTTGAGGATAATTATTAACTTTGTTCATTTTATTTTTATTAGTTACGTAAAGTGGTTACGTTTCGCGATAAAATGCGTTTAGGCATACCCGAAAGTACCAAAACCTATCTACGCTTCAACAAATACCCACGATTATACCCAATACTCAAAATGGATCAAATACCATCTTACATATGCCCATGTGGCCAGATTTGAGGAGATAGAACCAAGAAATATCAAGGGTGATGACTAACTCCCTAAATATCAAGATATTTCCTCACCTTAGCTTCCTTGTGCTTTCCTAAGCTCCACCTCTCTTCTTATCACTAACTCTTGGACTTGGTGATTGATAAATATCTCTTACACTATATATATATATATATATATATCACTAGCATACACTCTCACTCTCATAAACACTTAACCAAAAATCAAAACTATCTCTCTTTCTCTCCTCAAAACCCACGGCTCAAATAGCCAACCCAAACAAATCCATAACTTGATTTTATAAGACCATACAAGCTCTCATACATCATATCTAAGATACCTCAAGGTGATTTGAAGTGTTGGATAATCATTTTCAAGTGTTAAAGAAAGAAAGAAAGATTAGGGTTTCTAAACCTAATCTAGGGTTTCATTCTTGCAAGCTTGTGTTTAAAGTCTAAACAAGGGTTTAGGACTTATTTCTTATCATCATACATCACTATAAGGTTAGCTATAAACCTTTATGTCTTCACTTTTATCATTTTTATGTGTTTACATGTTTATATAGTTAAATCACCATTTAGGGTTTCTTTAATAAGTTTTGATTAAAAGTGAGATTAGAACACTTGTTATCTTGAACACTTGGGAAAAATATGAACTAATGGACCTAATATATGTAAGACATAAGATATTAAGGGTTCTAATGGATTTGTAACAAAGTGGTAAAGCTAAAAAGTTCTAAAAACAAGTTTTAAACACTTTTTGAGAAATTTATCTTAGGGGGCTGTTTGTATTCGAAAAATTACATATGTATTTTATACTTTTATAAAATACTACATGTCACAAGGATCGAGGGGTCATAAAGAACTCGAAAAACCGATTAATAACGAAGAAGATACGCTATTTACAAGTTTACGATAGTTAATACTTTTATAAAACTATTTTTATAAAAGTTACTATTCATGGCAGAAACTTATACTTTGTAAAACATAAATAATATGATAAAACTTTTAATTTCGAGATCGTGCTCGAAAGAATCGCTAAAAACGGAGCTATAACGAATAAGATACGACGTTTACAAGTTTTACGCTAATTAAAACGTAAAAACGAGTTTATAGCTGTGATGAACAGTAAAATCACTATTCACATCAGAATCATGAAAACCTAAAAATGTGATTTTATGATCACTCGTCTTACTACGAAAGCGTGGGCATAAGAAACGCGAGAAACGGACTAAAAACGACGAAGTTATGTCATTTTTGCTAAAAGGCGTAATTATAAACGTTTTTACCTTATAAATATGATTTCGCTAAAACGATTAGATGGTGATATAGCTATATAGATATATATGTGTTATAGTTACCAAAGTGCTATATTACTAGGGAATTTCATAATGAGGCCTCTTCGGATGGCGTATTGACGAGTTGTTGGATTTACGATTTAAAGTATCCTAGCTCCTCGTACGTCATGTCATGACCTCTTAATTATGATAGCCCGAACGATAGTATGATGATAACTAAATAGGATTATATATGGTAGTTGTTAGACAACATACTCGAGTACTCATACGACCTATATTGGATTAGGTTGCATTCGGCGATTATCGGACGCATTTTGCGTGATATACTTGATATTAGCTCACTCGAGGTGAGTTCATAACCCCACGTTTTACATGATTTGTTTTATAAGTTTTGGGGTGAGAACATGCTTGATTATAAATACATTTACTTGGTTGATTACAAATTGATTTATGCACTTCTTTACTTGTCATGCGATGAGATACAATACTTGGTTTACTTTTTGGACGTAAACACATACTTGACTTTTACTCGAATAATTACGGATTAGCTTAGGTTTCATGAACTGTAAATCACTTGGAGGGTGAGCGCGAATGTTATAAAATAGATCTATTGGGGATTGACAACCCCCGTTCGGGTGATTAGCTCTCACTAGTTCGAGATCGAACTAACGAACGTTATACCATGTCGGATATGAATGGATTGGTGTCTACATGACCAACAACTATATACTAATGAACATTTACCGTGCCTTGAATAAAGTGGCATACTTACAAGTCTACGTCGCAGTTTCCATGAACTTAGAGTAATCGTAATCATTTCTCTTACATACTTGAAACTAATTGGGATATTGTGCTCATTATAATATCTACTTGAAACATTTTTGGATATTGTGTTCATTATAATATCTACTTGAAACATTTTGGGATATCGTGTTCATTACAATATATACTTGAAACATTTTGGGATTTTATATAAGTAAACCTATATATGTAGGTTTATGCGTTGCAAGTCTTGTATGGGCGAAACTTGTAACACAGTAAACCTATATATATAGTTTTGGGATTTACATTCATACTTACAAAAACCTATGAACTCACCAACTTTAATGTTGACACTTTTAAGCATATTTTTCTCAGGTGAAATAGATGTATGACATACTTGATGTGCATTGGAGTCCAAATTTACAAGATTTCTTTTCAAACGACTCAGTTAGAGGTCGTTCTCTCCTGACTTGTGCAATGGGATCATGAAGTAACGCTCCCGGAAATACATTCCGCTGCGACCCAATTTTGGGGGTGTTACAGATTGGTAATCAGAGCCAAGGTTATAGAGAACTAGGTTGAATTTTACCTAAACTATAACCACTTTCAACGATCACATTTTCAAAAGATTTTTACGAGACATACATACACTATTTGTTGCAATAGTTGGTCATACTAGATGCTTACATGATTTATATACATGTTCGTAGGATAGACAAACACTAGAACCCTGTTGAGGTATGGTGGGTTGCACCATAGCCTCAAGACCATGCATAATGTGCATGCAATATGATAACTATGTGAAGTTAGATGAACATAAAAATTCGAGTATTATCCAACGTCGAGTAAATTTATTAATTAGGTCGAGATGTGTACCAATTCATGACTGCATCTCAAGACAGTTCTTGTTTGATGAGTTGCGAGATGGAGCCATGACAAGATTGTTACACAACTCGAGGTACTTGATAAATTCCCTCGAGGATGGTTAGGACTCGTGAGGCTTTATGTGAAATAATTATGTGTAATTATAGTGGTAAGACCACTATATGAATATTTGTCTGTTATGTGCAGACACACTACTTGCTTACTTGCGGACGTGACTTAGGTATATATATATATATATATAGGTTCCCTCAGAAAATCCGGGCGATAATAAAAGAATATGTTCCCCCGTTACCGGTGTCCCCTCCAAGGACACCCGGGCAATAATAAAAGAATATGTTTCCCCCGTTACCGGTGTCCCCTCCAAGGACACCCGGGCAATAATATGTATATGTGATTGTTGGCCCCGCAGGCGCCAATTCAATCGTAATCCGACATGGTATAACGTTCGTTCCCGGTGATAGCTAGTCACCCGAACGGGGATTGTCAATCCCAAATAGATCTATCTTATATCATTCGCGCTCACCCTCCAAGTGATTTACAGTTCATGCAACCTAAGCTAATCCATAATCATAAAAATATAGTATGCCCTTACGTTCAAAAACTAAACCAAGTATTGTATCTCCTCGCGAGATATATAAATAAGTATTTAAACCAAACAGGTAAACAACCATGTAAATGTGTTTGTAAACATGTATGCAGACGAGTTGAAAATGAGCACGTAACGAGTTTAAATCAAACACGTAATTGAATTTGTAACAAGCATGTTCTCACCCCAAAATATATGTAAAACATGTAAAACGTGGGGCTATGAACTCACCTGAGGTTGTAGAACGATTGATAGGTAGGCATTTAATTCACATTGATGATGAAGAATGATTGACAGATAGGCATCTAATATGCACAACGGAAGACGAAGCGGCTCGATCAAGAAGTTGCAAACTTAACTTAACGGATAAGTCCCACTAGACTAGGATAATGTGTTTGGGTTTCCCGATGATAGTCACATTCAAACCGCGACCGTTGAGAAAGATTTAGATTTAACTTTGTAATGGTTTGGTGGTTGGTTAAATAAATAAATTGAATATACTCAAGCGTGTAATATATTTCGTTTTAGATTCAATATGAAAGAGTAAGCCTTATATATTCTTACCGTGATTAAATCATAAAAACGATCAACTCGAAGATTTATGAAATGTATATAATAATTTGCAAGTTTATACAAAAGGTGAATAATTAATTAAACCCAATTATTTGACAACAATTAATTGGTAACAGACTTTAAGTAAAAGCAGGACAAATGTCGGTAATGTTATAATTAAAACAACCGTGTTTGTAACAGTTCTTAACCCATTATAAAATCATAAATTGAATTTTATAAAATGATGTTTGTTCTTTGACAAGTCGTATCTAAAACAGTCGTCTTAATGTAAAAAATATAGTTTTCGTCAGTTGTCAGGTTATTGTATAGTTATGCTTTAATATATTTTAAAATACAACTTTAGGCCCTTTTTATCGGTTTATAACATAATATATACTTTTAGTAAAACATTACTAAATATAAAAGTTATGTACACTTCGCCATGAAATTCCCGTATATATATCGTTTTCCATTTCCGTAAAACTCGTCATTTTCCTTTGAATCAATATATATATATTGTGATTATCTGCGTTTCCAATATCTCAAATGTCCGCGTTTCCTAGGTATAACATATATATATATATATATATATATATATATATATATATATATATATATATATATATATTTTATAATATTTATATTATTCGTTTGTATCTAATTTAAATCAATTAATAAATATTTTTATTTATTTAACGATTATAAACCACCAATAATTATTTGTCCGGTTTTAATCTATTTATAAAAACTTATGTCGTTTTCATTTGTTGTTTTGATATATATAAACAAACGTAACCCTCGTTGTTTTCCTCGTTGTTTCGCTAAACCAAACACGCTCCTTCGGTCTCTCTCTTTAAACCAAAACGCCCTTAACTTGTTTAAACTAAACCAAACGACCCATACTCGTGCCAAACCAAACCAAAAACACCACCGTTGGCTGTCAACCCAAAAACAATCACACACTTTGGCTGTTGTTAACCAAACAGCCTTGTGGTGTTTTAATACCAAACGCACCTATGCTGGTGGTAACTAGCAAACGCACCTATGTGGCTATGACAGCCAAACGCACCCATGGGGTGCGGCTGCCACCCAAACGACACCTTTTTTTTCGAGACTGTCGAACCAAACACACCCCCATGGCGTTTACAGCTTAACCCAAACATCCCAAATCTGTCAACCCGCAACATAACACCTCAATATCTTGCTATTAACACTTAAACAAAACAACCCTTGTCGGGTTTAACCCGAACCCGACTCACCCTCGGCTGCCCCGACTGTCCCCGCAGCCACCCGCGCAACCCCACCCGACGCACACACCCCCCCTCCTATACCCGGCTGTGAACCACAACAACCCGACACACCCTTTTTCGGGTCTACCCGAACCCACAAACCCGGCTGTCTCGGCTGTCCCACAGCCTATCCCGACCCAAACGCACCCTCGTCGGGTGTTATAAACCCACAACCAACGCACCCTTGCTGCTGTGAACCCATAACCAACGCACCCTAATCGCACCGAACGCACCCCTTGCGGTGATAAAACAAAGCACGACGCACCCTAATATGCTTACCCGCGCGACGAACACACCCTTGTGGATGGGTTTTTATTAACCCAACGCACCCCATGGTGGTGTTGTTTATCCACCGAAGCAAACCACCCTCGTGGTGGTGGCTGTGACGTGGTGGTGATGACGATGATGAAACAATGATGATGATGATGATGATGGTGTAGGTGTGGAGGTGGTGACGTGGGTGGAGGTGGTGTAATAGCCACGGCTGTTAGCCGTGGTGATGGTGGAGATGGGGGGGAGGTGCGGCGCGTGACCGGAAGTGAGCTGGTGGATCGGGGAGATCCGGAGATGGAGCTCGTTTTTGGTGTTGGCCGGAAAATCCCGCCGGAAAAGATTTCCGGCGGCGGCGCGACGGTGGTGGCCGGCGATGGTCGCCGGAGATGGTGGTGGATCATTTTTATTTTTTATTTTTTTAATTTTTTTATATATATTTTTTCTTTACCCCCCCCAATTATTTTTATTTTTTTTTTTTTTTTTTTTTTTTTTTTTTTTTTTTTTTTTTTTTTTTTTTTTTTTTTTTTTTTTTTATTTTTTTTCGTTCTTTTTTCTATTTTTTTTTTTTTTGGGCGGTGGCCGGATAATGTGGAGAGGGAGAGAGTTATAAACAAATGTGTGTGTATATTTTAGATGGAAATGAAAATTTTGTATATAAAAAAAGTATTTATATTAACACTTTAAAGATAAATGACAAGTGTTGGATACTTGAGGGACCAAATGTGTAACTTTTTCATATTAACTATTGATAAAAGCGGGTTCGGGACTCATCTTGAGCGAACTTAACGGATTGATTTCAACTCTTTGAAACTTGCGCCATTGTTTCCGAATAATTTTTCGAATAAAAAGTATTTACTTGATAAATGTTCATAAATATTTTATAACATTTAATAATATATCTGTTATTCATTTTGTGAACCGGTTTCGTCTGGTCCGAAATAAAATTGGATTTCAACTCGAGTATTCGCGTTATCCGAAACGCTTTTAATTTAAAATGATGACTAATTTATTTAATATTTTCAGTTAAATAAATACTGATAAATAAAAAAATAAATTTTACTACTTCTTAAAGGATTAGTTTGGGGAGGTTTTGAGGTATTTGGTTTTAGAGCATATAATATTGCGTAAGGACACACAATCGCTTAGTTTGAGGAATTTTAATATGTGAGAAATCACAGATCCTTTCTATATCAAAAATGTCTCTAAAAAGACAAAATAGTGCTTAAAATACTTGTATATTGCTTGTTTTGTCTTTATGTGTGTAGGTACGGATAATGCAAATATCACAAGAAAACGGTCAAAAACCGGACAAACACGGACACGAGAAAGAAAAGAGTGTGCAATAGCTAGGAGTATGCTATCAAGGTCAAAAGTCAACTCTTGGTCAACTTTGGTCAACAAGTCAAACCTGGTCAGACATGGAAAGACACAACCTAAAAAACCCCAAATCAACCCCTTGAAATAAAGCAAATTGCAAAAATGGTCCCTAAGCCCTAACGGTGTTAACTCTTTAATATATAAAGAGTTAACACTCGTTATCTCCCTTATAACAAGCCCATAACACCCGGCCCAATCCCTATTCCTTTTTCCCGGGCCAAAAGTCAAACCCAGTTCATCTGGGTCAAACAAAGATATAAAAAGGAAAAAAATGACGCGGGAGTTAGTTTTAATATTCATTCATCTTCCCAAATTTACCTAGCCTCAAAACAAAGGGTTAATTGCAATTGGCGGCGTGGCTCTCTAATTCAAGTAATAAGGAATGACTTGGCAAAAGAAGTACAATGAGCCTGACACATGGAATGCCACGTTGGCAATCCGTGTACTCACTCATTTAATCCAACGGACATCAATAAGGATCTAATGTTGAGGAGAGAATGAAAGGCCAAGATCAAGGGAGAGAGGAGCGTGATCCAAGACCTAGAAGCTTAATTTACAGGCTATAAAAAGCCCCTCACATTCACACACAAGGGAATCTAGTTTTTCATTTTTTTAGCTTATTAGATCTTAGCTTTTGTATTGTCCTAAAAAAATGTTTTAGCTTAATGTTAGCTTAATGTAATTTTCCTTTCAGTATTGTAATCAACTTTCCGTTAATAGAATTCGAGTTTACTTTTACTTTTCTCAAGTTCTCTTTTATATAAAACTTTACTAAATAAGCTGTTATTGTTCTTAAGCCTCTAATAAGCTAATCATAAGCTCTTCTCAAGTCTCTAAGCTTGGAATTGAGCTAAATTTAATCATTAATCTATTTAAACCTTTAAAATTAGCTAAATACCTATGATATATGGATCTAGAGCTTTTGGATGATAAGCTTAACCTATAAGAGCTTATGGGACCTTTACTAGCTTATCCTTGTGATAAGCTAGAGCTGTAGATAAGCTCCTTAAGCATTGATAAGCCTTTGTTTAGTTAAGGCACTTGTAAGCTCCTTTTTCTTTCTCTGTCTTAATTTTCTAGCTTATAATTTGTTTATTCCGCTTATAATCTGGCTTAATTATGTTTAATTCTGTCTTATTATGCTTATTAAGTATGATTGAGTATCTGTTTTTAAGTTTTATAGCATAGATCTTAGTTTTCTTAGCTTTGATTCATAAATCTATCAAAAACCAAAAATAATTAGCATAATGATTAAGCTGTTAGATTCTGGCTTATTTGATTGTTAGTATAAGCTCATAAGGTCTGTTTTTAGCTGTTTGTTATCTGGTATTGAACTTTTGTTCATTAGATCTCTAGTTCATAAGCTTAGTTGGAAATTATAATTTTTAAAGGGGTGTTTGGCATAGCAGTATTAACCACAAGTTAATACTGCTAGAGGCCAATTGGTCTTTGGATATTTGTTTTGATAACTCATTTAAGTTTATTTAAGCTAAGTTTATAAGATAGATTAGGGTCAATCTAGTTTTTCATAAGTTAGTTCATTAAAAGCTCAAATCTGTCAATTAGCATTTGCAGTATTAGTTTTATTTAGTTCTAGCTTTTGGTCTTTGCTTAATTTGCATTTAGCCTAGTGTTAAAATAGAGTAGAATTAAGGTTCTTAAATCTGCATTTATAGGATTTTGTTCTTATGCATGCCAATTACATCAGCAGTTTTATACTGCAAATAGCCTTTTGTCTAGCTTAATTTTCAATAGGTAAAAAATGTTTTTAGCTTCTCAAATTTCAAGCACAAGTAGATTATAGGCCAAATTAATTAGGTTAGGGCTTATTTTGTTCTTTATAGCTTTTTAGATTATCTGAATTTGATCTGGAAGCTTAGCTTTTGTCTTTTCATAAAAATTAAAAAAAAACCAAAAATACTTAACTCTGTCTGCATTAGCCTTTTCATGTAGATTTTTTATAGCTAATTTGATTTTCAAAATACTTTTTGAAAGTTGTTTTAAATAGTTAAAAGTATTAGCTTTTAAAAGATATAAGCCAAATTGCCATAAGGATCTGTTTTAAGGCTTATATTTAAGTTCAAAGTTGGCTACCTGCTGTTTGGTAATCTGTGTTAAGTTTAAGTGCTTATTTGATCTTTTCAGTTTATGTTTTGCTTTCTTTTGCTTATTTCTTTCTAAACATGCTTATTAGGTTTGTATTAGGTTAGTAGTAGCTTATTTGGTCCTTGCCTTAGCTTATTTCTGCTTGTTAAGTTCTAAAATTTTATAAAAAACCAAAAAGAAGTAGTTAAGCATTTCTGTTTTAAAAAGCCTCTTTTCAGCTTATTTTCTTAGATTCAAAAAAATAGTTTTCACAAAAGTTGTTAGTTTCTAGCTTATTTACAACTTTGTTTTTAACTTTTTCAAAAAAAAATGCAAAAAGCAAGGCCTGGGACTCGAACCCACGACCTTACCCTTAAACACACACGCACTTAACCAGTTTGCTACATTAGCTCATCCATTAGTCTTTTGCATTATCTTTCTTTTATATACATTTTGAGCATTTTAGTTTAATAAGCTGTTTAGGCTTATTACACAGCTTATTCGATAAGCTGTGTAACCAAACTTATTTTTCCTAGGTCCCTCTTAGTTCAAGCTATTTTCTATAATTTTTCCAGGATTTTTATATTTAGTTTAGTATTTTTAAACATTTATTTGTATTAAAAACTTTAAAAAATCATAAAAAATAGAAAAATAATCAAAAAAATATAATTCTTTTTTAGAAAATTTTCTTTATTCATATAGTTCCTAGAAAAAATAGTTTTGTTTCCGTAGGGTTAAAATTGCAAAATTTCAATTTTTAAAGAACAAGATTCGTTTCCATTCACGTTTTTCGTGTTTTTAAGCTCATTTCAACTCCGTTTTTGTTCTAGTTTTCTTTAAACATACTTTTTAGTCAATTAGAGTCTATTAAAAGAGAAAATTTCATTTTAGGTTTAATTTTGGAAATTTAGGGTTTTTAATCACCGTTTAGGGTTCCCGTTTTACGTTTTTAGTTAAAGTTTAATTTCCCGTTATTAAAGTTAGGTTTAGTTGTCTTTTAATTTGCTCACTTTTAGGATTTTATGAAACAAATCATCTTCGAACCAATTCAAATCATTATCCAAACAACAAACGTGGTCTCAATTTCATAAATCTTCGAGGAATACGACCCGATAATCACTTACCGGTCAATATACGTATTATTATATATAATTGTGAGAATTTTCCTTACTTCCTTTGTCCTCAAGGGTAGTTTGGTAAATTTCTATTATTTTATATTTTATTATTACGTGTATAGATTTACTACAATCAAGTTTTTGGCGCCGCTGCCGGGGATTTGTGATTAAGATTCTTTCGTTTGAAGTTTGTTGATCGTGATTTGGAGAACCTTTCGTCTTCGAAAGTTACGCTTTTAAGAAAATCAAAAATTAAAAAAAAATATAAAAATATTTGCTCTTCCGGATTTTTCGATTCTTCTCGTTAATTAGTGAATATTTAAAAAGTTACAAAGTTGGTAAAAGAACACCAACAAATAATACCTTCAATTGAGGTATTATCCATCAATAAGTTCCCGAACCAAAGATTAAAATTTTTTACCGT
Source organism: Tanacetum coccineum (assembly GCA_026074375.1). Classification (NCBI taxonomy): domain Eukaryota; kingdom Viridiplantae; phylum Streptophyta; class Magnoliopsida; order Asterales; family Asteraceae; genus Tanacetum; species Tanacetum coccineum. The sequence continues at coordinate 8,766 of BQNB010092265.1, read as the reverse complement.
TTGTGTCACTAACGAAAAAGGCGCACCTCTTTTGTAAAATTTATTTTACTTAAGAGAGTTACCCTAAGTTTGTTGATTATTCGGTAAACAAAAATATTTCCTTTTCTCGTTTCATGTCTCATTTCTTTTGTTTGTTTAGTGCATGCGCACTAGAAATTCCAATTATCCTAATAATTCAAACGTCACCATTCCAAGACGTCGAAATAAATGACGTGTTCCAAACGTAGTCGAACCCGAGCTTCGTACTATCGTTGCACCAATGGCGGAACGTACAATGGAAGAGCTACTCCGGGCACCCACGGAAGGGTACAGAGAAGCTATTGTTTTACCGGAAATTAATGCGGATCATTTTGAGATTAAGACAAATTTGTTACAATTAGTTCAAGCTAACCCGTTTTACGGTCGTGAGAGTGAGAATCCTCATGCTCATATTAATAGTTTCAAAAGGATTATCTCGACTTTACGATTTAGGAATGTGCCTAACGATGTGATTAAGCTTATGATGTTTCCATATTCGTCTTGACTTGGGAGGATCTCGTGACCAAATTTGTGAATCAATTTTTCCCTCCTTCAAAAACCACTCACTTAAAGAATGAAATTTCTCGATTTACACAAAAATTTGAGGAGACTTTTAGTGAAGCGTGGGAACGATTTAAGGAGTTGCTTAGAGCTTGTCCCCATCACGGATTTACGGAGTTAACTCAAGTTGATACCTTTTATAACGGTTTAAACGAGAATGAACAAGACTCCTTAAATGCCGCGGCGGGTGGAAATCTTTTGAGTAAAACGACTAGAGAGGCTTTAAACATAATTGAGAATAAATCAAAAGTTCGTTATTCACGAAATAGATCAAATGCTTCTAGGATGAATGCTACTTCTAGTAAAACGGATGAGAGAATTGATAAGCTTGCGGATCAACTTTCGACCTTAGTCGAGATTGTTTCTAAAAAAGTTGTCACTCCCGCTCCGGTTAAAGCGGTTGAGGAAACTTGCGTTACTTGTGGTGGTGCCCATTCTTGGTATAATTGTCCGGCTACCGATAACAATCAGGCTAGTGTTTGTGCGACTACGGGTACTTACAATCAAGTTAACCCTCCAAACCGTGTTAGTAATCAAATGGCACCACCAGGTTTTGCTCCGGTGCAAAACAATGGTCAAAATAGGTTTAATCAGAATCAAGTTCAAGGGAATAATTTTAATCGGGGAAATAATTTTCATGGAAATCAAGGTTTTCAAGCTCAAAATAATCATGCTCCAAATTTTCAAAACCAAGGATTTCAAAACCAACCTTTTCAAGTGCCTAATAATCAAGTTCAACAAGAGATTTCAAATGATTTTTCAAGTTACAAGAGGAATAATGATCAGATGTTAAGGAACATGCAAAATCAAATCAACTCGTTGAAAGGAGACCTTAAGAATGAAATTCAAAACACGATAAAATCTCAACAAGCCGTCATGATGAATCAACAAACTACTAATTAGGTGTTTAGATAGCGTTCAACGTCTTTATGGGGCGAAACTTGTAACACAATAAATCTATATATATAGTATATTGGGATTACATTCATTACTTACAAAAACCATGAACTCACCCAACTAATTGTTGACACTTTTAAGCATATTTTTCACAGGAGAAATAAAGATGTATGACATACTTGATGTATCATTGGAGTCCAAATTTACCAGATTTCTTTTCAAACGACTCAGTTAGAGGTCGTATCTCTCTCTCTGACTTGTGCAAATGGGATCATGAAGTAAACGCTCCCTCCGGAAATACATTTTTATTTTTCCCCCCGCTGCGACCCAATTTTGGGGGTGTTTATAGATGGTAATCAGAGCCAAGGTTAAGGAACTAGTTAAATTTTACTAAACTATAAACCACTTTATAAATGATCACATTTTCAAAAGATTATTTACTAGACATACATCCACGTATTTGTTGCAATAGTATGGTCATATAATGCTTACATGGATATTCTATACATGTTCATAGGATAGACAGAACACTAGAACCATTGTGAATACACTATGAGGGTAGTCACCATATCCTTACGACCTTATGCATAATGTGTCATGCATATGATAATTATGTGAAGTTAGATCTGAACATAAAATCGATATAATCCAACGTCATAAGTGAGGGAGTGGTAAAAATTATTAATTAGTCGAGATGTATACCATATTCATGACTGCATCTCAAGACATTCTTGTTTGATGAGTTGCCGAGATGGATGCCAAGACAAGATTGTTACACCACTCGAGGTACTTGATAAAATCCCTCGAGGAAGGTTCGTACTCGTGAGGCTTTATGTTGAAATAAATTATTGTAATTATAGTGGTAAAACCACTATAAAAATATTTTTGTCTGTTCTGTGCAACACACTACTTGCTTACATGTGGAACGTGACTTAGGTAATAAATATATATAAATATACTTACCCCTATCATGTACATACCCTACAATTATTTATATAAGGATTCTTTTATATAAAAACTAAGAATATATCTTCTAGGCAAGGTGTATTATAAGCTCTGTACGTCCCTAAACATTAAGCCTATCGAATATGAGTATCTTACATCACCCATTTATGCTGCCATGACGCAACATTCATATTGACCATTACATCACTTTCACAACACACTAGTTTCGTAGCATGACCTTTTCGGTGAAATAAACAAATTTTTACATTTTTGGGATTTGAAGGAACTTGCACCAAAGAGAGCACAAAGTCAACACCATGTACGAAACTCATACCATCAAAACTGTCACCAATTCCCAACTTCAGCAAGTGTGAATGACCAAGTGTTACCCTGCTTGCACTGGTAGCACAGATGCAAACAGAAATGGCGGATGAACAGCCATACTACAGGAACGTGTTGTCAAAATGAATGAACACGCTGCATGAGAATGCACCTACCCTGGGATTTCCTAAAGATGCAAACCCTTAAAATATAAGGGGAACTGAGGGAGTTGTCAGACTCACACCGTAGTTCAAAAATGATGGGCCGTTTCTGGTTCTTTCAGTAATAAGCAACTGCACAGTAGCATGCCAAGTCAAATTTACACATGGACTACTGCAAGAAAATGCCTTTGACGTGGTGGAACTCTCACAATCAACTGACTCACTCCTGAAGTTGCCCATGGCAATGTACCATGGCAAACGTTAAAGAGAAGATGAGGACAGACAAGTACTGCCCGAGGGGTGAAATTAAGAAGATTGAGTTTGAAATGTAGAATCTGAAGGTGAAGGGTACCGATGTGGTAACCTATAACCAACGTTTCCAAGAACTAGCACTAATGTGCGATCGGATGTTTCCGGAAAAGTCGGACAAGGTTGAGAAATCTATTCATGGCGTGCCCACATGAAACCATAGCATGTGATGGGCAACTAAGCCGAAGACTAAGCATAGGATGCCATTGAGTTCGCCCACCGAACTAAAGGATAAAAACAATCACACATCTTGCTAAAAGACAAGCTGAGAACAAGAGGAAACTTGATAACAACAACCAAACTCAACAACAACTTTCCAAGAGGCAGAATGTGGCTCAAGCTTACGCCGCTGGGACTGGTGAAAGGAAGGAGTATGCTGGGACTCTTCCATTGTGCAACAAGTGCAAGTTTCATCACAATGGCCCGTGCACTGTAAAATGTGCAAACTGCAAGAGGGTCGGTCATCTGACCAGAGACTGTTGGAGTTCTGCTGCTACTAACAATCAGAGAACCCTCACTTGCTATGAATGTGGGAATCAAGGGCATTACAGGAGTGATTGCCCCGAATTGAAGAATCGAAACCATGGAAACCAAGCTGAAGGTACCGAAGCACGTGGAATGGTATATGCCTTAGAAGGTGGAGACACCGATCAAGACCTTAACAACATTGAAGATGAGATTGAAGCTTAAAAGAAAAAGTTGTCTCGCTTTGCCTAATAAATCCTAAGTTGGAACTATCTTAGACTTTATTTCCCTAGGAGTTCTTATTGTATTTCTCTTAAACATCCGTTGTACGAACGATTTCAAATTATCTATCGAATCTATGTATCGTGAAATTTCAGCCAATCTACTCCAATTCTCTAAATTATTCATGTAAGTCATTCTAAAAGTCATAACGCTATTTTGACAAAAATGAGCAATGCATCGTTAGTCCTCAATTATACATAACTTGATCACCTATGTATAATTTAGGAAGGACCATGCCATGCTGAGAGTAGTCACCTTAAAACTCTTTGTCAGGAAACAATTTTCTACTTATATCAAGTTTTGAGTGCGTATTCATAAAATGTATGTATCCTGAGGAACCAAACTAATAATCATAATAACTAAGTGAACTCTTACACCATCTTACTATAAAGTCGACGTCATTTTATACCAAATCCTAAGCCAAGAAGCCGAGACACATCCCTAGTCGCTCTAGGACAATCCGCTATCAAACTTGCCGCCAAAAGAATTACGCCGATGTGAGACGGAAGTCAGTAGAATTTCAAGATTTACAACCTGTTTATGCTTAAGGTAGCGCCTTAGAAAGGAGAGGTACGCTTTGGCAAACGGGGGAAGTAAAACCTTAGATAGGTTGGACCTTTCAAGGTGTTGGAACAAGTTGAATCCGTTGCTTACAAACTTAAGCTTCCGCAAGAGCTGAGCAGGGTTTACAATATGTTTCATGTATCCAATTTGAAGAAGTATTATCCCGACGATCCATTAGTCGTTCCGTTGGAAGGACTCCATGTGGATGAAAAACTCCATTTTGTCGAGAAACCTGTAGAGATCATGGACTGAGAAGTCAAACAATTGAGGCAAAGCCGTAACCCAATTGCCAAGGTTCGATGGAACTCTAGGCAAGGCCCTGAGTTACATGGGATCACGAGGATCAATTTCAAAAGAAATATCCACACCTCTTCACAAAAACAGTACCGTCGTCAAGTGCCGCATCTTAAGCCTTGAGGACAAGGCTCATTTAACGGGGGGAGACTATAACACCCCGTGTTTTAGGGTCATATACGACGTCAATAAATTCACAAGTTATTTTTAGTATTGTACGCATTTGCTTTTAAATCGTAAAAGTTAAGCTAAATCGCGTAAGCTAAAAATTATCGTTCAATGTAAACGGGCATCAAACGATTAAATGTCTACATCAAGCAAGTGTTATGTAATTATTTTGAGGATAATTATTAACTTTGTTCATTTTATTTTTATTAGTTACGTAAAGTGGTTACGTTTCGCGATAAAATGCGTTTAGGCATACCCGGAAGTACCAAAACCTATCTACGCTTCAACAAATACCCACGATTATACCCAATACTCAAAATTTATCAAATACCATCTTACATATGCCCATGTGGCCGGATTTGAGGAGATAGAACCAAGAAATATCAAGGGTGATGACTAACTCCCTAAATATCAAGATATTTCCTCACCTTAGCTTCCTTGTGCTTTCCTAAGCTCCACCTCTCTTCTTATCACTAACTCTTGGACTTGGTGATTGATAAATATCTCTTACACTATATATATATCACTAGCATACACTCTCACTCTCATAAACACTTAACCAAAAATCAAAACTATCTCTCTTTCTCTCCTCAAAACCTACGGCTCAAATAGCCAACCCAAACAAATCCATACCTTGATTTTATAAGACCATAAAAGCTCTCATATTTAAGATACCTCAAGGTGATTTGAAGTGTTGGATAATCATTTTCATGTGTTAAAGAAAGAAAGAAAGATTAGGGTTTCTAAACTAATCTATGGTTTCATTCTTGCAAGCTTGTGTATAAAGTCTAAAATGCAGATAAGCAAGAAGCCACAAACTGATAGGCAAACAACATTGGGGACAACCTTTAGGCTGATTTTTAAGCTCAAAGAAGGATCCTTATGGCTTAATGGGGCATATGAGCTTAAAGCCTATCTTAAGGGCTTTCTAGAACTGCAAAGAAAATAAAGTTTGAAACAAAAATAAGCAGAGAAAAAGGCCAATGAAAAGTGCTTATCACAAAAACTGCTTGGTTTTTGGAATTTTTGAAAAGACAAAGGACACAATGCAAGCTTAAAAATAAGCTAACAAATAAGCTTTAAAATGAAAAACAAGTTGAAACAGATGGAGTTTGACAAGAAAAGAGCTTATGCTCAAAAATTTAGAAGCTAAAAACAATTTTAACTAATTCAAAATTGAAAATGAAAAAGGGTATTTTTAGACTAAAAAAATTGCTTGATACTTTGACAGAATTTGGACAAAAACAAAAGTAAAGTAAAAGGGACCTAGACTACTGCATTGGACACTGAAAACAACACTAACACAAGTTTTAAAAGCAGATTTGAAAGACTTAATCTTAATAAGCAAATGGAATTGTCCTGTCACCACAGATTCCAAGTAATATATAGAAAAAGCTTAAAACTAGCTTAAAGAACTTAAAATTCTTAAAAATAGCTTAAAAACAGCTTAAGAAGGCTGGGACAAGTTAGCCAAATGACCCAAGTGGATTTCACACAATTTTGACCCTTTTTTTCCCTTGACCCAAACACCCCTTTCAGTTTATATGGTCTTTTTTTTAACTGATTTTGGTGAATTTAAGCAAAGTTTTGTTAAGACAGATGACAATCAAACAAAGTTAAGCTAAAATAAGAAATTTTCAACAGACAATAAGCACTAAAAATAAGTAGACAAGTAATGAGCAGAATAAGTTAAAATTGGAAAGATTTAACATAAAACTTAAACAAACCACATAAAAGCAAATAACAAACACATATAAGCATAAAACACAGTAATAAGCATGAAAAAGCAATAATAAGCAGAAAATAAGCTAATGAATAGTAAAATGCCAAAAATTGAAAAAGAGAAACTTACAAGAACCCTTGCTCAAAACAGAGCAAATCAATGATTCTACAAGCTCTAGCTTGTCAAAGACAAGCAAGTGTGGTCTTAAAAGCTCTTCCCTTGCTAGCTTTTCTTCCAAATGCTTTGGTAATTTAAGGGGTGACTTTTGTTTTTTCTTGGTTTTTAAGACAGAATTTGAAAACAAGTTTTATATAAGCTTTCAATGACTTGAAAGGCTTATACAAGAGCTTAACACTATATTTAAATGACAATATATGTAAATGACAAGTATTTAAAGGAAAGCACTTAAAATTGCATTAACTAAAAAATTACAAAGCTTATATTTAAATGACAATTAATTTAAATGACAATGTATTAAAAAGACAATATTAAAATGGTACAAACTTGTTAATAAGCTTTTGACTCTAACAAAATTCAACAAAAGTAAACTATGAACTAGTCTAGCCTATTTATACTAAAAACCTAGTCTTGAGCTCTTCTTTGTGTGCTTTCTCTGTGAGGGGCTTCAAGCATATGTGTTTGTTGTGTGAGTGGAATCAAAAGAGTAATCTCAGCCTTCAATTTAATCTTTGTCCCCAAGTCTTCTAATCGTGACCATTGATTTCTTTTTCCAATAAGGGTTTGCAAGATTGCCAAGGTGTCTTTGTCCCATTGATGAGGTGAGAGTGATAGTTTGTAGTGGTGAACAGTGAACGAGGTGGGAAAGAGATGGTTGAATAGTACTGGGTTTTATTGGCGGGAAATTTGGGTACTCTGTTTTGATTTTTAGTGCAGGGTAAAAGTTTGGTTGGATGGCAGGACTAGTCCTTTAGGTTATAAGAGTTGATTGCAAGAAAAGTCCTTAGTGTGTTAAAGTTTTATGGATGTGGCAGTTTAATTCCCTCAATGTTATATGTAAGTTTGCAAGGACAGTCCATGAGGTTATAACAGTTTAAAGAATAGGAGACCTGTCCCTCAGATTGTTATATTGGTAATTGCAAGATAAGTCCCTTATGGTGTAAAAAAGGGGTTTGGGCCCTAAGTCTTCATAATTGTATAAATGTTTTCAATCCTTTTTGCACCTTTGGCCTCGGTTTTTCGCGCTCTTTCCAATTCCGCTCTCGGTTTTGTCCGGTTTGGCTTTGTTTTTGTCCTTTAGTGAATATCCGGTACCTGCACAGTACAAACACAAAAACAAGCATATTTATGGCATTTTATGTGCGTTTTTGGTCGTTTAGGGCCGTTTTATTAGGTAAAACGTATGTGTAATTACACACATACCAAAATCCCCCATACTAAACTATTGCGTGTCCTCACGCAATGCTACAAGTAAGCACTTAGAAAACTAAGAATCTCAATCCCCCTCGACTAATAACCTCGAAAAGTAGCTAAGTGTTCGTCAAGGGGAATGAAAGAATCAAAAGTTTTGAAAAGCCCCGTTTTTACCATTCTTAAATATACACTTATTCCTACACATATTTTTGTATTTTTTATTTTTCTCATTTTTTTGTACTTTTCATATTAAGCAACTAACTAACATATTTGACTTTCGTTATTTTCATAACCGTTAGGGATCATAGAACAAGATGCATTTCGATCCGAGAATGCCCCAAAAAGGATAAATTCATCGTCCCCGACTTTTCACTTGCTCCAAACCAAGCTTAAAACGAATTCACAGTTAAATATCAGTTAAGATGCTAATACTACTCATATTTGTAAATGGTGAACTTTTCACTCCCGACAATTATATCTTAGGTGTATGTGCTATTTTGAATTTCAACTTTGGATCAATGTTTTGCAAAATACTATGCTTCACGTTCCACCCGAGAATAATGAGTTTGAAGGCGAGATAATCCCATGTAGCGACTTTCGTCTTAGCACATCCCAACCTTGCGGCTAAGTGACCAGGCTTTTGACACCGCACAGAGACTAGTATCGGGACTCACGGACCTTAGGTTT
>BQNB010092264.1:0-26660 GCA_026074375.1 Tanacetum coccineum | reverse complement strand
TTCTATGGGCGTTTCTCATTCTATGATCCCAATGTTGATATAATAAAGGAAGTCAAACAGGAAGTCGAGAAAAGAAAAAGGAAAATCCAAAAATATTAGGGATAGTTAATAGACAAATAAAAAGTGGTGAAAACGGGACTTGTCGAAGCTTTTGATTCTTTAGTTTCCCTTGACGAACACTTAGCTACTTTTCAAAGTTATTAGTCGAGGGGGATTGAGATTCTTAGTTTTCGTAAATGTTTACTTCATAACATTGCGTGAGGACACGGCAATACCTTAGTATGGGGGATTTTGGTATGTGCTTAATTACACATACCTTTTACCTTTAAAAACGAGCTAAAATAACCAAAAACGGACTTAAAATGCCAAATATACGCTTGTTTTGCTAATTGTATTGTGCAGGAACGGATAACTAAGAAAAGGACGAAAAACGAAGCCAAAACGACAAAACCGGACACGGAATGGAAAAGCAGGAAAAAGACAAAGTCCAGTCAAACAAAAAGCCTGAAAAAGTCAACAAAAGTCAACCCAAGTCAACCCCGAAGCCAAAAGTCAAGAAAAATAAGTTTGAGGGTTAAATTTGTTAAAACCCTAAACTTATTTAAAGAAGAAAACAAGAGAAAAGAAGAGAAGGGTGGAATCTGCCAATGTGGGAAAGTTAAACTCCAAGGGCCAAAACTGCCAAAACCATAGAGTTATAACACACAAGGACGTGTGATGCAATTGCACTTATAACCCTTGGGGACTTAAACTGCCAAGTCCCCAAACCTTTAACACCACAAGGACGAAAATTGCAAACCTCCCTATAACTTTGGAGGACCAAAAGTGGCAACTCCCCTAAACTATTACCTGTCACCCCCTTTCCTTTTCATAACCCTTTTTCCCGCCTTTTTTCATCCAAACCAAGTCACGGGTTCACCTCCTCTCTTTTACCCTGCAACCCAAACCACCCCATGGATAAGCACATTCCCCCTCCTCCACTATATTTCCCACCAAAATTCAGCCCTTGCCATGTTGGCAATCTCCCAATTTCCCATAAAAGTAGCTGAACCAATGGCTAAGATGGTTTTAAAAGAAGCACAAGGACTATGGATGGCTTGGATTAACACTTTGGAGCCTCTCACAGAAGAAAAACACTTCGCAAGTTTGAAGGTTTAGGACTTAGTATAAATAGGAGGCTATGTGAGCCGATTTTAGGAAGTAGTGTAGAAGTTTTTATCTTTCTTTAAATTAAGTCTCTTTTATGTTTCTTTCAGCTTATTTACAGCTATTTGCAAGATCCTTTGGTACCTTTTTTATCAATTAATGAAGCATTGAAGTTTTTAAGAATTTATACCCGTTTTAAGTCTTTATTGTTAAACGGCTTAAATCACCTTTATATGTGTTAAATAAGCTTCTATAAGCTCTTATAGAAGTTTGATTAAGCTTATAAAACTTAAACTCTTCATAGTTTATAGTTTTATAAGTTTTTGTTTGAAAAATCAAGAATAAGCCAATTGGAAGATAAGCTAAAGTTGGAAGAGCTTATTGGCTTATTCACTGGCTTATTTATAAGCCAGAGCTTGTAGGTAAAAGCCCTTGAGGGCTCAAGAAGTCCTTGTAAAAGCTTGGACAAAGGTCATTACAATTTTCCCTTTAAGGCCTTAATTTTTAGATTTTTATAGCTTATTCTGTTTTAGCTGATTAGAGTGCTTATTTCTTGCTTATTATTGTTCATTTATGTTGTTTAGTGCTTATTTGTCAATTTCCTTTAAGAATTGTGAGTTAAAACAGCCCATTAAGCTTTAAAACTTAAATACAAGTCATTAAAGGGGTGTTTGGGTTAAGCATAAAAACGGGTCAAAAAGGAAATGGTATGGGTTGGTGTCATGTTAGTTAACTTTAGCTTAAGTATTAAGCTCATTTAAGTCTGTTTTCAAAAGTTTTTTAAGTTAAAAAAATGTTTTTCAAGGTTTTCTAATTTACTCTTACAACTGTTGGATTTTAAGAAAACCCAAAGTGCTTATTTGGATAAGCACTTGGATACTTGAGTTTTAGTGTCAAAAAAAGGTGTCATGTGTGTGTTAAAACAAGCTGTCAAAAACAACTTTGAGTCATTTGACTTGTTGAGTCAAACCTGCCAAAAAGGTTAAGTGTCAATTTTTTAAGCAAAAAGCCCATTTTTCATTCTCAAAAATCAGCATGTTTTCTTTGTGTTTAGGGGCTTAAAATTTGAGCATAAGCTCACTTTAAGCCACTCTAGATCTGTTTCAACTTTTCTTTTTATTTTGAGCTTATTTGACAGCTTAAAATAAGCTGTCAAATTAAGCCCTTGTTTTAGCTTGATTCTCCCCTGGTGCTAGGGGTCCATTTTCAAGCCTTCTCATTTAGCTTATTAGTTAACCTCAGCATGAGTTATTGGCTTTTCTAAAAAGCCAATAAGCTCTTTGTTAAGTTCCCTGAGTTTCAGTCCTTAAAAAGCCCCTTTGATAGCTTATTTTTAAGCTCAAAGTAGCCCTCTCACTGTTTTTGCTAGGCTTAGTGTAGAAACTGCTTATTTTCATTTTAGCTTATTGAGCTTATCTAACTTGCTCATTATTGTTTCTAGTAGCTTATTAAGATGGTGTGATAAGTTGTGTTTGCTTATTTTCCATTTTCTTTGCCTATTTGAGTGTTAGCAGTCAAAAGACTTTGCCTTTTTGCCTCTTAAGCTCAAATTAAGTTTTCCTTCAGTTTAAGCCCTAAGCCAAACTCTTTGGCTTATTGAGCTTATCTCAATTGCTTATTATTGTTCCTAGTGGCTTATCAGGTTAGTATGTTAAGTTGTTTTGCTTATTTGCCATTTTCATTACTTATTTTGTGTAAAAAGTCAATAGCTTAAGCCTTTTTGGCCTTTTCAGCTTTGTTAAGCTTCTGTCTAAGTTTAAGCCATTTTTTTTAGCTTATTTAGTTATAGAATTTAGCTCAAAGTGCTTATTTAGGATAAGTTAGCTTATTCACTTAGCTTATTTAGCCTAAGTTTTAGCTTAAGTGTCTCAAGTGTCTAAGACTTAGCAATTTAAGCTGTTAAGCTTGTTTAAGCTTCTGTCGTTTTAAAAAGCCCATTTTCAGCTTATTTATAAGCTTTCACAAAAACTTGTAGTTTTGAAAGTTGTTAAGCTCCAAAAGCTTAACAACTTTGGTTTACAAAAGTTTTTCAAAAAAAAAGGAGACAAGGGGTGACCCGGGTGAGCAAGACTCGAACCCGGGTCTCTACCCTCGTACACCTCTCTTTATACTCACACACTTACCGCTGCGCCCTTGGGACTTTTTCATTATAGTCCCAAGGGCTTAGGTATTTATATACGTTTTTGGCTTTAAAGCCTATAAGCTGTTACAGCTTATTTTAGGGCTTATTTATAAGCAAATTTTTAGTTTCTCATTTTTCGCAGGTTAATCTTAGTGTCTAGTATTTTAAGAAAAAATTTCAGAATTTTTCAAAATCGTTTAGTATTTTTTACAATTTAATTTCGTTAAAAGTTTAAAAAATTCATAAAAAATATAAAAATTATCAAAAAAATATTTTTCTTTTTTTGGTTCCCTAGAGTAGTTTAGAAGTAAAGTTTTCTTCGTAGGGTTAATTTTAAAGATTTTAGGTTTTCCCCCTTTGTTCGGGATTCGTGCTTCCGTTTTTCAGCTTAACTTCGTAATTTTTAGGATTTTCTTAAACGTTTTTGTTTTTTTTGTTTAATTTGAATTTTTCCACTCTTTCAATTCAATTCTCTCCTTCAAACTCAAATCTTCGACTGTATCGATTCTCCAGTACAGCCTCGTTGGGGATAAACGACCCGGGAACACTCTATACTACTTCTCGGTTTTATTGATCTTGTTGATTTTTAGACTTATATATATTTATATTTTTATGTATATATATATAGATAGTGTAAAAAGCTTCAATCAATCTCATATATGCTTGCACCTGTGATTACCTCTGACTCTGAGTCATGATGTGATTTTTAGGAGCCTCTGCCACCTCTTCCCAAGTTGATAGGTGCAGCACCATCTGGCACCTCAGAGAGTCTTATTTCTTTAACTGGCCTAACTCTTAACATGGCTGACCTTACACTTGACTCATCTGTCTCTAAGAAGACCGGCTAAAATTCTATTATAATGTCAATGCCATTTGTCATTAAGAAAAAGTCAGAGAATTTCTCATGTTGTTCCTAAACCTTGTCCTGACAAGAAGGATGACTCATCCACTGAGCAACTTCTTCTCACTCTGATGGAAGAGGTAAAGCGTCTCAAAAAGCAAATAAAGATCCCTTCAGGCACCCCTCCATCAAGCTCTCAGCCAAGTTGTTCTAAAGCTACCAAGCAAAGTTCCTTTAGTTTGGGACCCTTCTCCCACCCAATTGTAAGCATGTGGGTTAAGAAATCATCTCTTGTTAATTTGCTTTCAAAACTAGTGCTTACATGGTGGATTCCACTGACCACTTGACCAAAGAACACTTAGAACATGCTGCTGTTAAGAAAACCTTAAGTAAGCTCAAGGCTCTGTCACCACTGAAACCAACACCAAAGAAGGATCCCATGATTCCTAAGCCTTTTAAAGAGTGTAAAATACATATGGCAGCGCTCTCATGCTCCCATCACTCTGGACAACTGTATGTAATTACCCTGGTGCGATGTCTGTAGGTAGTATTGCACATTAAACCATCATAAAACCGTCCCAAGAAACACTCAACTTTAGGAGACTAATGGTTGCCAACAGGCCAATTAGAACCCCACTGGAAATGTGGTGTTACAAAAGGAACTAATATGTGTGAAAATGTCTGTGCAGGATTACCTCAAGAGGTCTGTATGGTATCTAGATAGTGGCTGTTCTAGACACATGACAGGGATTAAACAATATCTGCACAGATATTCAAAGAAGTCAGGTCCTAAAGTGGTTTTTGGAGATGTTCTTTCAGGGAGACAATGAAGGATATGGCTTAGTGGAATTGTAATGATTCACTTTACCAGGGTTGCTTATATGAATGGCCTGAGCTCAACTTGTCAACACAGTTCTAGTGTATGATGACTAACTACAATGTTCTGTTTACAATAAGACTAAGGGAACCATTTACTTAATCAAAATGAGACGTTGTACTTATGCTCTCCTGTAGAAGATTATTGTCTATGTCTTGATTTGACAGCTTTAATAAGTGAAAGGCAATGATTGTTTCTTTGCAAAGGCCGCTCAAGTGGGTTTATTGGCTCTAGCAATTGAGTCTGTCTTACCGCTACTTCACTAATAAAATTTTATCTACCGTCAATAACTCATTACAATGTACTCTGGTCTTATCTCTATGATAACTGGGGCATAATGAACTATTATGGGGATGCTGCTGGGTGTAAGGAATTCTGATACGGAGCTTCTGTCTTTTAATTAGTGTTCATTTTTCCAGCATCATATTAGTACCTATACATCTCCTTTGCATGGATTTGTGTGGACCTGTTAAAACCCAAACCATTCAGACACAACAAAAGATACACTTCGTTCTTTATAGATGAGTCACTTAAGGTACCACTTGGTATTTTACCTCAGAAAATGAGTGATGCAGCTGAATGTATCTTGTCTTTTATAAGAAAGATGGAAAACCTAATGAAGTAAGGGTAAAGCGTGCTGAGAAGTGATAATGGAACAGAGTTCAGAAACCAAAAGATGGAATAATTCTGTGATGAAAAGGGTATATCTCAAAACTTATCATCTCCCTGTACCCCTAAACAAATTGGTGTTGCTAAAAGAAGAAACAGAACACTGAATGAAGCAGCCAGAACTGTGCTAAATAGTGCAAAACTCCCTAAACAATTATGGGGAGAAGCTGTCAACACTGCTTGCTACACTCAAAATAGATCCATCATAGTAAAAAGGCATGAGAAGACAACCTATGATGTCTTTAGAGGAAGATCTCTAGATATCAGCTACTTCCATGTGTTTGGGTGCCCTGTTCATATCCACAATTATAGGGACCACTTGGGAAAGTTTGATGAAAAAACTGATAATGGATTCTTTCTTAAGATAACTCTCTAGTGGCTAAAAGCTTTCAGATTGTTCACATTTGGAGCAAAAAAATGTAAGAGACAATTAATGTTACATTCTGTGAAAATAAATGAGCCATTTCTCAATCCAGCACAGAAGGTGATGCAGTCAACTTTAATGAAAATGGATCCTTTCCAGATGATGAATTCTTTGAACCAAGGAGTGAAGGTACTTAGTGCCCTGGCAATACTGAGTACTTTCCCTACATTCCTGCATATGAAAACACCACACCCTCTGAATCATCTATTCTTTAGGTCTTTGTCACCCTTAAAGATCCACCTGAGTTCACAGAGGCTGATGATCACCCAGCTCGCTCTCGCGCAAACCTTAGAATATGGAATTTCAATACTAATCATTATTGAGTCAGCTGAAACTCAAAACAATGTCATCATTGAACCATTCAGTAATGTCCAACCCTCACCAACAATACCACCCTCAATTGATGTTATCCTTCAAACCCCTGTTCCTCAAGACAGATGATTAAGAGAAAAGCACATTAAACTTGTTAACATCATTGGTGAACCCTCTTTTTTTGGCTGGTTATCACAAACTAGAAGTAGGATCTGAGCTCTAGATGTTGCTCAGCTTCTGATTATCTTTAGGAATGAAATCCAAGAGCTTATTGAAGCTCTAGAAGAATAAGGGTGGATTATTGCAATGCAAGAAGAACGAAATCAGTTTGAAAGAAACAAGGTTTGGACTTTTGGTTCCAAAACCTCATGGCAAAACCATCATTGGGACCAAATGGATCTGGAAAAACAAGATGGATGAAAATGGGATTATTATAAAGAACAAAGCAAGGCTGGTTGCTCAAGGCTATAATCAGTAGGAAGGGATTGATTATGAACGTATAACACCTTGCCACATGTTGCAATATTAGAAGACATCAGGATCTTTCTGCTTGTGCAACCTAAATGGGTTTTATGGTATCCATGATGGATGTGATGAGTGCATTTCTTTGATTGGGTAAATCTCTAAGGAGGTGTATGTTCATCAACCCCTGGATTTGAAGCAGTAAATTTCCCAATCTTGTTTGTAAGTTGGATAAAGGTCTATATGGGGCTTAAAGAAGCCCTCGGAGCATGTATGAAACTCTTTTAAAAATTTTCTTATCAATGCAAGTTTGTCAGAGGTACTATTGACACACTCTTTTTATGATAAGATAAGAGTGATGTTATTATTGTACAATATATTGTGATATCATTTTTGGGGTCTACCATTCAAAATAAGTAATCAATTAGGAAAGCTGCTGACCAAAAAAGTATGAAATGAGTCGATGGGTGAATTAACTTATTTATGGGTTTTCAATAAAACAAGATTTCAAAGGAAATCTCTATTGTCAAGAAATATATGTTAAGGATTTACTCAAAAAGCATGTCCTAGCCTGATGTGCCTAGTGAAATGCCCCATGCTTTCCCAAACAATTTGGGCCCTGTTTGTCGGGGGTCTCTGTTATGGAGAAATTAATTTAGAGGCATGATAGGTCTCAGTGGAGGTAACTCGCAGCTAGTCCGGACCTGATATCCAATTCTCCACAGTCTCCTGTGTTTAGATACCAAGCTTAACCAATGGGAATCCTACCTTGATGCTGTAAAAAGATTTTCAAGGTTTTCTAAGGACTCCAAATCTTGGCTTTGGTATCCAAAAGGTCATGGCTTTGATCTATAAGCATACTCTTGACTCTGTACTTTCGCTGGATGTAACTTGGATAGAAAGAGTACCCTACTGATGGATGTCAATATACTTTGTTGGGGGAATTATGCATTCCTAACTTTGTACGTTAGTGATTATTAGTTAGTAACCTAGTTATAATTAGTACTGACAGTAACACAAATGTTAAGTATCTGATCAGATATTAGTAGTTAGTATTAAATTTAGTTAGTACAGTTTTTAAGATATGCATGAGATATTTATGGAAAGATATGCATGTTCTGTTTACGCATTTGGTAAAGGCACCTTAGGTTTTTCCTTTGTGTTAATAGGTACTAATAGGAATAGTTGTTTTTAAGTACGCGTTCTACACAAAATAATAGAGATTATGTTGTAATCATAGTTGTAATCTGTTACCTATGCAGATTCAAAGTTTATATATAAGTTCCGTTATGATATTAATATTGTTTTTCTTAGCTTTTATTGATTAGATTTCCGCATAAATCTATTGTGTTTACTCAGTGTTTCATTATTGTTGCTTTTGAAGTATTTCTAAAGGTAGCAAACTCTTTGCTGTTAAGGTTAAGATCTATTTTGTTTAAGAGCCAATTGTGGGATCAAGCTTGTGTGGAAACTCTGAATAAGATGAACTCAATTATAAGATGGTAGAACACAGTCATCACTCCACCCTCAATCACTGAAATGAAGAACCTATCATCAGGAGGGAGAGTACGATATTGGGAGAATGAGTATGTGACAGTAATTCTGTTCATACAGACCATAACCTATGTGGTGTTATATTGTTAATGGAGATCTAGAAAAAGATTCTGCACCTACAGAAGATAAATATGGTACCTTAGGTTCCTCAATGTTCCTAAAGATGTCTAATACATCTGGTGCTAGAAGAATCACGATAAGAGTTAAATGGCATCTTGCTTTTAGCAAACTGATGAATACCTCCTCAAATTTCACAATGTTGCAGATGCTAAATCACTTTGGGAGGCAATCAAATCAAGGTTTGGTGGTAATATAGAATCCAAGAAGATGCAAAAAAATATTCTAAAACATCAGTTTGAAAATTTTTCTACTACATAAAGAAAGCTTCGGACACTGCTTATGATAGGTTCCAAATACTTGATAAGTCAATTAGGAGGTTCATGTTGCTCCATTATTAAGAAGGAAGATATCAACCAGAAGTTTGCCTTAGAGTCTTCTTCTTCATGGAACCAGATTGCTCTCATCATGAGAAATAAGCCAGACATTTATGAGATTGATATTGATGACCTTTACAACAATCTTAGGGTGTATGAAGATGAGTTGAAAAAGTCTTCAGGTTCCAATTTTGCTTCTCAAAATTTAGCTTTTCTCTCCTCTGAGAATACTAGCGGTACTACTAATGAAGTTAGTACTGCCGGTGGAGATTTTAGGGTTAGTACGGCTGAAGGAACTAGTCAAGTTCCATCTACTCCATGTGCTCATGATGTAGCTTACTCTTTCTTTGCACAACCAATAACTAGTCCTCAACTTGAGAATGAGGATTTTCAGCAGATTGATGGAGATGACTTAGAGGAATTTGATCTTCGATGGCAGGTGGCTATGTTGACTGTCAAAGTAAAGAAGTTCATTCAGAGGACAGGAAGGAACATGGATTTCAAGGAAAAACGACCTGGTTCACTTGATAGATCAAAAATTGAGTGCTACAACTTTCACAGAAAAGGGCATGTTGCTAGGGAATGCAGATCTGGAAGGAATCAAAGGAGAAGATCTTATGGTGACAATGGCAGGAGCAATGCACCAATAAATGAATCTTCATCACAGGCACTGGTGGCTCGAGATGGTCTAGGAGGCTATGACTGGAGCAATGATTTTGAAGTAGAACCAGTCAACTATGCTTTTATGGCAATCTCCTCTTCAAGCTTATTAAGTTCTTCTGACAGTGAGGTACAAAAATGTTATAAACAATGTCATGAATCATTTAAAACTCTTCAAAAGAACTATGATACTGAAAGAGAAAAATATAACAAAGCAAAACTAGAAATCAGGGGTTATGAGATAGCCTTAGAGTCACTAGAATCTAGGATTCTTGGACATGAAAAGAATGAATTGGCTTGGGGTGAGAAATATGAATTTCAAAACTATGAGCTTAAATGTAGAGAAATAAAAATTAACAACTTAAATCTGGAATTAGATTGTTAAGGAAAGAGATGAGTTAAAAGATAAGATTGCTAAATGGGAAGAATCGACCAAGAATCTTGATGAAATACTTAACATCAAATAAGCCTAGAGAAAGAACCTGGTTTAGGATATGACACACAATATAAATGAATTACGTTAGCAATTCATGAAACTGATCGTGAGAATAGTTTTAAGGTATTTTGAATGCAAGATCAAGTGAAGACGAGAACACCCCAGAAAATGATAGATTTTTCATAGAAGTATAAAGGTGTTCCCCCTCCCATAACAAGAACTTCTTAACCCCAAGAGCTGACATATCATTTGCAGGGTTAGATGAATATGCCATTAGGAATAAAATCTTTAGTCAACAACACAACTGAGCTTAGTACAAACCCAAGTGAACAGTAGTCAAAACACATGAAGCAAATACTGCAAAGCCTAAGTTAGCCATTGATTCAGTTATTCTAAACCTAAGATTGACAAAATAGAGTTATCATTGAGGATTGTAACTCAGATATAAGGAAGGACGTAAATGAAAGTGCAAACCTTTAGACCTGAGACCAAACATTTAAGACTAGAGATATAAACGTGGTCAAAATTCTCAGAAACAATGAATTAGTTTAGAAAGTAAAAAGCATGTTTTGTTTGTAAAAGTACAGAGAACTAATCAAAGATGTAATTTTCATGACAAAAAGAGTCAAGAGCCTAAGCTAAAAAATGTGGTTAATACTGGTCAAAGGGAAACATGAACTCTCATAGAGTTCTAAAGTAAAAGTAATAGCTAAAAAAATGTGCAATCACCACGCCGGTGATAAGATAAAACTTCGAGGCAATATTGACATCTGACCAATAAGCCTTTAGCTTCTTGAAACCTTCCTAATTACTAATCCGTGGATGATAAGAGTATGAGGTTTTCGTCTACGCAAAGAATTTCGAGTCTAAATTACAGAAACATAGGGCCCACTGACCAGAAAGTTTTGAATTCAAGGTGAAATTACCATTTTACCCCCATTTATCAAAGCTTCAATTTTCCAAAATTTTATCGCTCCACTAAACTTAGTGTATCTCCTAAACTGTGCGTCCGCAAAAGCCGAAATGACTGCTCAAATCTAAGTTTGTTCAAAATTCCAGAACTTTCAATTTTACATATTTAGGTGTTGCTATACAAGTTTTTGAGCATATTACTCATTCAAATTTTGGTCTCAATTTTTGACTAGTTTTGCCATTTCGATGATAACTCATTCGTCGGGCGTCAATATGACTCCATCCGAATTCCTATATGTACCTAAGAGGTTTCTCTACCTTCTAGCCTAATTTCCCAGGTCTTCATAGACCAAAAATATTTTAAAACATATCCAACAAGTTGCTATCCCAAAGCAATCCCCAAAGAAATTTTGACAAATTTGTAGTTTACGAGAATGAGTGAAATTTGAAATTTATTGATGCTTTTGATATGAAACCATTTGGAGGTGATAGCCCTAAGGACCTTCTACAAGTACCATAATTCTATTTTGAAAAGTTATTACAAAAATATGGAGTTATACTCCTTTTCCCAACGGTATACCAGATTTGACTAGTTCTAGAAAAATGATGATATCTCACTTATCCGGAAGAATTAAAATTCTATCCAATTCACCACATGTACCTTAAACATGTATCAACATCTCAATTGGCTTTCCCAGGCGCTGTAAGACCACAAATAATTCACAATCAACCCCACAACCTGCTGGTTACAAACTGCCGTAAAATCCATTTCAAAATCCGACTAAACACCATTTTAAATTCTCCAAACACCAATACAAAGCCATACCCAATGAATTACACTATTTCAAACACGGCAACTCATTGGTTTCCAGAACCAAACACTTTAAGACTTACTAAGTAGAGGTCTATACGAAAGAATCAAGGCACAACACACCAACTTTATTCGAAATCTTCAAAGATAAACGTTTCCAAAACGACACGTTACGCGAAAATAAGTTAATAGTCGTTTTCCAAAACAATGAAGGGTTATGGGATGACATATAAATGCCGCACTCCCATCAACCAGAAAATCTCAAAACGATAAATTACGAAACAACATATGTGATTCAAAATCAATAAGAAGAGTATTCAAACTCGGAGTCGAACATTATCAACCATGGGATCGACCAAAATACGACGATCAACATCATCAAAAGTATAAAAAGTAAAGTTACGAAAAAGTTTCGAAGATAGTCATATAGAAACGATGTTTTTATCATGTATCAAAATAATTTTTATCACATCAATCGAAATGTTTAAAGAAATTAAACTCTTCGCAAGAAGCGAATATCAAGATATATATAATCGTATACCATAGAACGGATGTCGTATATATATATATATATATATATATATATATATATATATATATATATATATATATATATATATATTATAAATAGTATTTATATATATTCATATATATAATTATTACTTGTACCAAGTGTCAACCACTTGTTAAGCACATAATATGCAATCAAATATATACCACATAAGGCTTTTGAGGATCAGGAACAACACGCGCGCGGATATCGGACATCGGTGAAAGACACGTGAAACTTTTTCAAAAACAGTTGTAGTCCAAGTTTTGTAAAACGACTTAGTTCACTACAACTCGTGCTCTGATACCACTCTGTAACACCCCCAAACTACGATACACAGCGGAATACAACATTGGGGGTGCTACTTCATAATACAAGCACACGAGTCCTAATAAACGTTCAAAGATACGTTTATAAAACACAATTTCATTTATTAGAAAGATCAGAGTTACATAGGTCCCAATACCATTATAGAAATTATTTCTAAAAGTCAACAACACGAGTGATCTAAAACACTTGTTTAGTTTTTGACACACTTCACCAGAGACACCGTCCGCGATTGATATCCGATTTCCGTCCCATCCAGCCGTCAACAACAATTAACTGAGATCATGCTTAAAAGCAAACAAAATCGTTGAGTGGATTATAGAGTTTACAATAATAGTGGGCTAGAACGCATATTTTGGTTTCAACAAAACAAATACGTTGGCTCGTGAGAGTCAAGTTAAAAAAATAATGATTTCTCAATAAGGGCCCGTGTACTCGAAACTTAACACATTCATCCGTAGGACGAAATCATGTCCGAGAAGTATGCCACCTCTCATATTACATAACCACATAACTGTCTTGGTTGACAGGGTGAGAGATCCTCTAAGGATTCAAACCCCGGATAGGGTTGTCAAACCATAGATCAGTATTTAAGCATTTGGTTCACCAACACATGGTAACTAACGGTCACACAGCAAAAAGGCATATACTCAGTAGTGAAGGAATCATATTCAAGTATCAAAAACAGTTTGCGTTCAATTTCACAAAACAAGCAATGTATCCCCCTCGCGGAGTTAAAAACATGGAAAACTTTAAAAGCGAGGCTATGAACTCACATTTGATCAAAAGCCGATAATCAAACAATAAAGTCTAGCACGAAATCCACAAACGCGATAACGACCTATAATTAGAGTCGCTCGATTACTATACCGAAAAGTATAATCAACGATGCGTACATCGTATCAACAAAATCATATATATATTATATATATATATATATATATATATATATATATATATATATACTATATATAATATTTATTTATTGTATATATATATATTCACACATGTGATGAGAAATCCACTTGCACGACCTAAATCACAAAACCCCACTTTATTGAGTTATAATTATTTCTCACGTTTTATCTTACGTGACTTTAATTGAAAACTTTATATTTTCGATAACTTTCTATTTTTAGAAAATTACTATTTTCGAAAAGTTATCATCTTTGGTAAGTATCATTATCAAAATATATTTGTGATAAGATTTAGTTATCTCGTCGAATCCTCGACCGTCAATGTGGTTATCAACTACTCATATCGATATTATTTTTCGATTATTACTAAAGTTTCTATTTTTAGAATATACCCCGTACGTATCCATCGTTAAGTCTAATTGGTCTTACTCTTTTGTAATAATAGTAGTTTTCTCACTTTATTATGTCCGAACTAGTTTAGTATTAAAACCGTTGACTTTCAAATGTCAAAGATAGACTTTGTTTGAATTTTTATAATTATATTTATTTTTACCCATATCTGACCAACGCCAAACGACCCTTTAAATCACATTTTCACGATTCGGACAAAGAAGAAATTTTATGCGAAACGATATTCCGAACAACTCTCTAGTTTTAGCCGAGACCTGAATCTCGACAAAAAATGACCAAAACGCGCTTTTTCAATTCTGCTGTTACTTGTATTTTTAATAAAACGCAGCAGTTTGACCATCAGTTTTAACCCGCTCACGTTTTCGTGACTTTGATCAAAAAGAGATTTTATAGAAAACATCATTCCGGACAACTTTCGTGTTTTGCCGGAAGGCCGAAACGGACTCGAGAGTGCCCAAAATGGCGCGGGAGGGGTGGAGGGGGGGAGGGGGGAGGGGGGGGGATGTCGAAAATCAGATCAGCAAACAATTTACTAAACATAGCTGTTTGGTAAATTTATAAGTTTTTCAAAACTTGTTTTCGCCGTAACTTCTTCGTTATTAGGAGTTACGGGACGTTCGAATTACCGAAACGTACATTAAGACGAACTCTATCATATTTCAACATCAAAAATCAGTTTTTATGATTTTTGAACCTCGATATTCGTGCCAAAGTTTCTGCTTGAAATTAACATTTACAAAACTCATCGAAACTTTATTTTCACCTCACAACGACATCAAAATACGCCTAGCTAACCTATCTTACGTCAACTAATCAACCCTTCACAATATATTCTAACTTAAGGATCATGGGTCGTACTATCACATATAATATTCGAAATCAAATTAAGAACGGAAACAATAAAATAACGTAACTAGGATACTTACAACAACAACACATAGGTGTGGTTCAGGCCTCCCTTTGTGTTTGAACCTACGAACACAACCCAAATCACTGACTCCCAAACTTTTTCGACAAAACCCACTTCGATAATACTTTTAACATAACCATTTTACACCTCCTTTCAGCTCGATACTTCAAGGATTGAACCCGAATATAAACTCCTAAAATAAACCATTGCATGTCACTTTTTATTAGTAGGATTTGTAGGTAATAACGAGGGGATTAATATTTTGAAGTCGGATAGTAATGCATGTGGATATTCCGGCGACGATGGCGATTTTATGTGGTGGTGGTGCGTCCGGTTGTAATGGGAGGAGGGGAGGACAAGTTTTATTTTTGTAAAAATAAAATGAGGGTGTATGTGTTTATTTATATAGAAAACAAGTTTAATCACTTGCCACTTTTAGTCCCTCCATCATTTAAGTCTTGCAAAACTAATACAAAAGTGTTTCCTTTATTTTAAAATCGGCCAACAACTCGGGATTATATTTTCGTGACTAAATTTATTTTTCGCCACACTTAATTTAATTTAAAACATTTATTAAGATGTATACACATTAAAACGCGAATCCCGGCTCAAGACAAGGAACAAAAGACGACATTCGTAAAAATAATAAATTTACGATCTTAAAAATAATAACGAGACGCGTCGTAAATTTTTACAATACTTAGAACGATTAACAAACTCGCGATCAAACGTTGACCCACGAAACGTCAAAATAATCAATTTTAAATATCCGCTCACAATAAAATATACAAAAACAATTTATCTCGACAAATAAAAATTTAAATGTCGACGTTCGCTTATGAAAACTCGTAAAATAATCATTATGACGTCGAACTCGCGATCGTCATTTACGTCGTGAAACTCGGGTTGTTATAGACTAACAATATTAAGTCTGTTAGTGCTGTTAGTGATAGTAGCCTCTTCTTGACTGACCAATCTTTCAGTTTCTTGAATGAATTGTTTTCTAAGATCATCTTCTTGATCTCTAACATCCTTCTCATGACCATTTTCATCACCATCTTTTGCTGGATACTGAACATCATTCTTCTTTCCAGCATCATCAACAACCTCATCATCTAAGCTCTTTGGACCTTGAGAATCAGAAGTCAAAAATGGTAGCAGAATATATTCATGATTAGATGCTTTCTTCTGTATAGTTTGCACTGCATTAACATTTGTCTCTATACCTGCATCATTATTAGTTTGATTTCCTGCAGTAACTGGCTCATAATTCATAGATTTTGTCAGTGAATCAATATCAAAGAGCCATTCTGGACCACTTCCTGCAACATTAGGTTTATCTTCAAGAAATTTAACATGCAGGTTCTCTTCAACTTTCTTGGTTCTAGTGTTAAATACCCTAAATGCCTTACTATTTACAGAATATCCAACCAAGAACCCCTCATCAGCCTTCCCATCAAATTTGCCTATGGGATCTAAGGTATTAAGAATAGTCACAAGACATCCAAAAGGTCTCATAAAGCTTATACTAGGTGGTCTACCAAGTAATAGTTCATAAGGTGTCTTGTTCTGAGGCTTAGTCACTAGAACCCTATTCTGAACATAACAAGCAGTATTAATTGCTTCAGCCCAAAATATAGTAGGTAATAGTGAATCTACTAGCATAGTCCTAGCTGCCTCTATTAGTGTTCTATTCTTTCTTTCAGCTACTCCATTTTGTTGTGGAGTCCTAGCAACACTAAATTCTCTCTTGATTCCTTTCATCTCACAGAACTGATTCATTTCACTATTCTTAAACTCAGTTCCATTATCACACCTGATAATTTTAACCTTATGATTTATTTGGTTTTCTATGCCTGTGATAAAAGTTTTAAGGATTTCACTAGTCTCATCCTTAGAGGCCAAAAAGAAAACCCAACTAAACCTACTAAAGTCATCAGTGACAACAAGGCAATACATCTTTTTATTTAGACTCTTTACAAATGTTGGACCAAACAAATCCATATGCAACATTTGTAAAGGCTGGCTGATAGAGCTCACAAGCTTGGTCTTACAGGAGGCTTTGTGCTGCTTTCCCTTCTGACAAGCAACACATGTATGGTCATTTTCAAAAAGCTTTGAAGGCAAACCTCTAACAAGGTTTCCCCTCACAAGTTTGTTCATAGTTTTAAAGTTTACATGACCAAGCCTCCTATGCCATAAATTAGACTCGTCTATTGTAGCCTTTGATAAATAACAGTTCAAACCTCCGATGGAATAACCTTTCTTTTAAAATTAAATGATGTACATCTTCATCTGTCTAGGTAATTTATGCGTCTTGACTTTCATCAAGTAACTTAAAATCAGGGAGATAGATAAGAATTTCGTCTTAGTGAATAAGAAACACTGTTTTTCTTGTCACACATTTATGAGACAGAGAAAAGATTAAACTTAAGTTCCTTTACAAAGTATACATCTTCAAAGTCTAATTTCCCAGTCCTAATTTTACCTTTTCCAGTAAGTTTACCTCTTTTAGGACTTCTAGCAAATGCAACAAATCCTCCATCAATGTCTTGATAATCTGTTAGATAAGACTTGTTCTCAGTCATATGCCTAGAGCATCCACTATCAAAAATCCCTTGATCCCGTAAAGCATATTATAGATTACCATGCACTTAAAATAAGAGAATTAGTTTCTCTTGGGGACCTAAGCCATCACTGACTTGAGTCTGCCTTGAGGATCAACATAGTCAAATCTTTTAGGCATGTATGATCCACTATCTTTGGAGATATGGTCAATTACTTTTCCTCTTAGTCTCTAAATCTAGCATACTGAGGACTTAACAGCATTTTCCTTATGTCCCTGAACAGCACTAACTATTGCTTTTGTCCCAGCAGTAGTTACATTGTTTACCTTAGCAGTATTAACTTTTTATATAAAATCACTGTTTTTAGGTACTGTTCTTTGATAAATAGTCCTCTTAACTGATGAATGTGACTTATGAAAAACATTTGATCTTGGTTTTGCATCATTCATAGTTGGTCTAGTTGCAGCAGTATTAACATATCTGGCAGTACTATTTGATACTGCTGCTCTTAAGGAGCTTTGCTTAGCAGTATTAACTGGTACATTGCCAGACTTTGTTAAAACTGCAGTTGGAACAAAATTTCTTTTAGGGTGTGGGTGAGAATTTATTTGGTGATTCACCCTCTGAGCATTGTTCTATACTGGTCTAACTTCCCTTTGACCAGTAACCCTTCCATTTTATTCACATAGAATTTTCTAACCTATTTTTTCCATAAAAGTTACAGTCCTTAATTAAATGGTTAAGACTTACACATACAAAACAAGCTTTCTTATTGAACTCAAAACCATCCCCTAGTTTCTGAGTCATCAGTCCATTCCAATTTCTTTTGTCAACTCTAGGACTTTGCCAATTTCTTTTATCAACCCTAGGACTCTGACTTTTCCTAAGGTTTTCAGCTTGCCTATTTGTGTGTTGTTCAATAACAGATTTGTTAGTATTTTCATCTGATTTTAGCATAACTAGATTTATTCTATTCAAATGAAAGTCTAATAACACAATCGTCATCACTATCAGACTCCCACTCTTCAATGATAAGAGCACTAGGCCTAACATATTTAGGTTGTTCCAAATTATCTTTACTAGACTTAGATGTAGTTGATTCATTCCTAGGCACACTAGTGATAGTTTCACTCACATTAGTCTTATAGATAGAATCATCTAATCCAGCAAAGGACAAGTCAGGTTTTGAGGGCGTGTAGTTCCTAGTGTAAGGAGGAGGAACTACATGATATCCCTTAACCTTCTTAAACCTATCATTTACTTGATTATTTTTCTCTTTAATCTCATTCACACTACTATCAGATTCACTCACAAATACTTCACTATTATTCTTATGAATATCATGCAGTTCATTCTCAATCATTTGACTGTCAAAACCAATACCAGTCTTGTTATTAACACTTATTTGACTGTTTAATAGATCAGTTAGTTTCTTAGATGATGTTTCAAACTTTTCTAATTTGAGTTTCAAATCATCCTTTTCTCTTAAAGCCTCTGCTAACTTATTTTTAAGCTCTGTAATAGAATTATCTCTTACCTTAACATCATATTTCAAAAATGCAATGTCTTCCTCATAAACAACTTCATTTTTTTAATGAACAACAATTCTAGCTTCTAATGATTCTAAGCCTAATTGATAACCTATAATTTTTAGGTTAGATTTTTTAAGCTGCTCTTTCTGTTTATCAAAGGGTTCTTTTAAAGACTCATAGGATTTTAAGGAAGCTTTGGAGCAAGTGGATACCTCAGAGTCTGAACTTGATGAACTGGATAAACCTAAAGACAAATAGGCCATTAGAGCAAAGTCTGTGGGTCCTTCTATGCCTAAAAGCTCTAATCATAACCACCTATCCCATCTTGAACAACCAAGGCATTTGCAGGAGTCTCTACTGGTACAATTCTTCTAGGAACATCTCCATTTCTATTCCCCCGATTCCTTGGTGCCCTGTATTCTCTAGCAAAGTGGCCTCTCATATGACAGTTATAACATTCAACCTTTATTTTATCAAAGCCAACCGTTTCTTTACCATTGAAGTTCAGATTCCTTCTTGTCTTCTTTAAGAATCTGTTCACTCTCATGGTAAGCATGGCCACCTGCCATTTGAGATCCATCTCTTCAAGATCATCAGTATCAATCTGCTCCAGGTCTTCATTATCCAACTATGGACTATTGGATTGAGTAGCAAAGAAAGAAAACATAACATCATCAGCATAGGTTGAGGTAGAAGCTTGTCCTTGTGAGTTAGCAGTAGAAACTTCATAAGCAGTATTAACTGCTTCATTAGTGCTGCTAGTGTTTTCTGAAGATACAAAAGCCACATTCTGAGAGTTTGAGCTTGAGCTTGATTAGCTTTTAATCTCAGCTTCATACACCATCAAGTTGTTGTACAAGTCATCCATGCTCATTGTGTTTAGATCAGATTTGTTTCTCATAATCAAGGTAATATTGTTCCAAGCTAATGGTAGACTTCTTAGTAACTTAAGATTTGCATCTTCCTGAGAGATTACTTCACCATGAATTTCCAATTGGCTGATGCGTTTCTAAAACCTATCATAGGTTTTATCCAGTTCTTCAGATTTTGATGCAGTAAAATTCTCTTATTACTGCTTTAGAATGGTTTTCTGCATTTTCTTTGATTCTTTGTTGCCTCCAAACCTGGTCTTGATAGCTTCCCATAGGGTCTTTGCATCCTTGATTCCATGAAACTTCAATAGGTGCTCATCAGGAATGGCCAACAACAAAGTGCTTTTTGCTTTCAATTCATTCTTTCTTGCTAGCTTTTGTTTAGCAGTTTTAGGAGGAATGGGACCTTCAGTACAAGCTGATGCAATAACAGGTGCATCACTATTCACAATAACCTCCCAAAGAGCATAATTAGTGCGAGTAAGATATTGCTCTATTCTGATACTCCATAGATCATAATCTCTAGTTTTGAGTACTGGAAGTTTTAGTGCAAACACTATTTTGGTAGTTTTTGACTGTGATTCCATCTTCTCTTTGATTATGAGATCTTGTGTAGATATGGTGTTCTTCTTATTTAGAGTTTCTCAACAAGCTCTGAATAACCACTTGTATGAGCCCAATGAACAGATCTTCTAGCTTGCAAAGCTTAGAAAACCAGGATCAATCCCAACTAACTATAAGAGAAACTATGATTGATAGAATACTACAAAGGTTATGCGGAATCTAACTTGGTAATACTAAGAAGAACAATGAATACTAAACTTTGAATATATTGATTGCTAATATTCTGCCTAGGTTACAGAATAACTAACTATGAGATATGAATTCTATATATTTCTCTAACTATGCCATAGGGTTCCTTTTATACACTAAGGAAACCCTAATGGCTTACAGAACGCGTACAATGATGATGCATATCTATTCCTAGTTTAACTCATGCATATCATAATAGCAGTACTAACTATATAAGACTAATAGCACTAACTATTAACTAACAATACTAACTATACTAGTAGTACTAACAATGTACTGGCAGTACTAACTAATATAAATAATAGTACTAACTACTTAGTCTATTTTCTTCAATTTTTAGCAGCAGCATCAACTCTGAACCAGCAGTCGTAAATTAAAATTTCCAACAAATATGTAGTATAGACTTATAATAGTAGGCAATATAAATAGTGTTTGAGTACGAATTTTCTAGAATTTTTCAATAAATTCAAAAAATTTGAAATTAACGTACTCAACACTTTATATATAATACCCTCATAAATTGAGCTGGAGCATTAAAATGTTCCTAATATGGCTTATTAATATTTGAACCATTTGTTCCCTAAAACCATTAATATTTGAATCAATTGATATCCAAAATATCAAGAGATTTGACATTTTTATAAGGGGAGAAAATGTGATTAAAATATAAGGCTAAAGATGTAATTTTTAGGACTCAAGTGCAAGCTTCACTCTTCATGTGCTAAACATTTTCGAATATCAATGCACATGTTAAGGGGGAGCATTTCAAATGGTTTCAAGGCTGAGAACAATACCAAAAGACCGACCATGTTTGTAATAAATTAGAGTTATAAGGTGGTTAAGATTATGTATTCGTTCCCATGATCCAGCCAGAACCGGAGGGATCTACCCAGGGATATTCTATTATATAGAATAGAAGTCCTTAGGTATGATTAAAAAAGGAGTAAAGTGAGAAAAGAGAAAAATGCAGACTAAGACATAGTTGACACTAGAAGAAACCCAACAAGGTGTAAGTGATGAAGTATTGGTAAGCATTGAAGGGTTGAAGAATTAAAAAGAAAAGTTAAAATAAAGGGTGAAAAGAAAAAAGCCCTCCTTACACTTAGGCAGAAACCGGGTCAATACATATGCTATTAGAAACACTTTCCACTTTGATTCTTAGAGGATTCACACCAAATTCTCTTAAGATCATCACCATAAACCTTGTTACCAAACACTTCATTTGGTGATATATTGCGGATTTCCAGAAGTTACTTGGTATATTTTAGGTTATCTCAGTAGCATTTGTTTATTGGTTGATCATGGAATTATTAGTTTTGGGTTGGTGATTGTTGTAGTTGAAATATTAGTTTTGTTACTTTGTTCTCATATATGAAACATGATATAATATTTGGTTGATTTTGCTATGACTTATGAATATACATGTTTATGAATTTGATGTTATTTTTACTTGGATCCTTGTTTATCCATTGACTGATTGTTGCTACTATTATAGGTTGAAAGAGTTAGTTGTAATTGTTGATTTTGAGTCGCGAATCAATATCATACTTGTGAGAATTGTGTGGTAAATTGATAAACAACCCAAGTAGAATGATATTAAAGACCTTTCCTTATGTTGACCGACTTAGGTTGGGAGAATTCATATGTATGCATGATTTGATATAAACCATTCTTAATGCCACACTCGTGATAATGTAGTATATTAGGCCAAAAGGATTCTCTGTTATCATTGTAGATATGCATGTTATTATATTACCCTCTATAATGCCTTGTATGGCTTTTTATATAAAGTCTTCTCTATTCTATATCTATTATTGAATTGATAGCCCTTTGTTTTCTTCCTGCTTTATACACACGTTTAGGCTATTTGACCAATAACAATCAATTAGCTTTGTTACTTGATAAACAATCTATGAATGCTACAAATCTCGTGGAACGATCTGGACTTACCTAATACTATATTACACTCGAATAGGTATCCTTCCCGATGATGTTAGTTTTTAGACAAATCGGTTTTTTCTTCAAAAAGTGCGTCGCACATCCAGTTTGTGCGTCGGTTTTTCTAAAAACCCAGAAAGTACGCCTTACTTTTCACAAGTACGCCGCACTTTCTGCAACATTTTCACCAACAAAATATGATTTAAAACCAAAATCAAAACCCAAACAAAACCCAGAAATTGCTAGTCTCAGGTATGTGATCATTTGAAATTTCATTTTATATGATTTTACGCCTTGTACAATTGTGGATATTTAGGTTGTCATTAAAGAAAAAATCAAAAAGATTTTTAATTCTAAATTATTTTTGCTTATTTTTTATTACTGGCATGTTCCTATTTATATAATAAAAATTATGCTTTGTTAGATTTTAGTTTCTCTTGTGTGCATCTATTAAAACTCTAAAAAATTTGTTGTCAAAACTCATAGTACACCGCACTTGTTATTAAGTGCGCCATGTTTTCTCAACATCCAAAAATATTGATTTTGTATAAAAATAAATTAGTTGCATTTTTATTTATCTTCTGTGAATATTTGTTATCTGTTTATTTGTTTCTGTATGCTTGCTTGTTTGTGTATGTTTGCCTGCGTGTTTTAAAAAAAGGCTAAAAATGTTGAAACTATAAAATCATAAAAAAAGTAGTTTCGTGTTTCATTTTGTTTAGTTGGTGTGTTTGTGTTTATCTATTTATGTGTTTGTATGTGTTTGTGAATGTGTTTGTATTTGATATATTAAATAATAAGTGAAAAATATAAAAAATACGTTTTTGTCATAATAAAACCGCGGCCCATTTTTTAGTGTGCGGCGCACTTTTATAATCTTTGCCGCGCTAGTATATTTGAATATTTGAAAAATTATATAAAATTAGGTTATAAGTACGCCGCACTTTCAAATAAGTGCGACGCACTTCTAGTCTGCAGAAAAAAAAATTAAAAAAGTAGAAACTTTTTTTAAAATATATAATAATAATAAAAATAAATAAAAAATTTTATACCTTATATAATTATTGTGTGTTTGATTTATTGCTAAAAATTAAAAAAACCCCAAAAATATTTGTTTTAATCTCTATATGTGATTATCTTTGTTAGTAGTCATAAGTTTTCATATCATAAATAATTAGTATGTGTTTGATATGTATTTTTCTTTAAACCAAAACTAACAAAATAAAAAAAAAACTAAAAATCCAAAAAGAATTTATGTGTGCTTGTTTTTAGTAAATTGTGTATAAATAATTTTTTTTAAAATAAATAATTAAAAATATATAAAATGGTTGTTTTGAACTTTGTGGGTGTGTTCGCCGGAAACCCTCACGAGACTATAACTCATCTACTCGGGACACCGAGGGGTTTAAAGGCTTGTTGCATACGATAAATGCAATCGTGGTGCCTACGAAAGTGCGCTTTGTATTTTATTATTTTTGTAGTTTTGTTTATTTTGCAGATTAAATAAATAGGTGAGGCTTGGATGGTGGTGATAACTTATCACTTGGGGATGTGATATATTTGAAGTGTAATACTATATATGGTTGAATTCACATGCTTGGCGTTCCGTTTGCGTCGTATCTTTCAGAATTCAACCGAGCACTTAAGAGCCTCGGGAAGTCTTGTTTCTCTTGTATTTATTTTTTCCCATATACCCTACTTTTAAGTTATTTCCTAAATACTCATAACTTGCTCAAATAAGTGTAGGGGGGAAATGAAATTGAAAAATAAGACTTAATTTTTTTTATGAAACTTATACTTTTGTCGCCCTCGGTAATCTAATTTTGTTTGTTTTTATCTTTTGTCACTTAGGTTAATATATTAGAATAAAACATAGTAAAATAATAATGAATAAAGTTTTGAAACCAGAGATGTGTCCCGATTGATAGAGCAGATCTGACTCGGGATCGATGAATTACTTGCGCATTTATACCAATCACCCAAAAAAATATAAGGTTTAGATCTTAAGGAATTCAGGTATCCATCTTTGATACCTAAGATAATTTTCCCTTTAGCTTTCTTGAGTTAAGGTTTGAATGCAATTGCAAGTGTCTCATCCGTCATTACGGCTGTGTATTTGTAATTTGACGCCTTTTCTAGTGCATTGGTATCGGTTTAAAAATTATATGAGTGTGCTAGTGATTTATTGATTCTAGAACTTGTGCTTGAAATCATTACGAGACCGCAGTGAGATCACATTCGCGTGATATAGGTATTTTTACATGATAAAGAGGCAACTTAGGATTTAATAGCCATTCCATCTAACATATTATTCTTTTAGGTAATTACACTGATTAGCTAACCACAAAAAAAAAACCTTATGTTAGCACTCATCTTTAGTGCTAGATACCTCTAGTTTAACCTCTGGGCCATTCAATTCATTTTTCTCATCCACTAAAAAATTACAAAAAAATATAACCTTTAGCCTAGCCTTACCCCTTGTCGAAAGTCCCTATGGTTGGTTGCTAGTTGCTAGGTATGATTGGTTGATTTTTGCTGATAGTTTGTTCGCACTTTGCTATAAGTGTTGTGTCATTTCAATGAAGACGAAGGTTGCAAACTCCGTATTTTATAATTTTTGTGGTGTATTCTTATCTCAAGTGTAGGGGATTGTTAGTTATGTGAAGAAAAAAATGAAAAAAGGAAAGAAGAAAAAAAATATGAATAAAAGCTGGATTGTTGTTGGCACTTGCGACGTATTGACGATATGTGTCGGATATATTGATGAGAGGTTCGATAACCTCACGGGTTTGTCGATTCTCATATCTATCAACATGGGTTTCTTGGACTTGTCGACATGTATATTATAAACCATTTCCAGTATATATTTCGCATGCCTTATCCACACCCTTATTAACCCTTAGCCTGTACGTTATAACCCAAATAAAAGTCCTCTTTTGATATTTATACCTGGTGCTTATGCCATGTCGGTGCAGTTTTGTTTCTTCTACAAGCCTATGGTATGAAATGAATCATATCTGAGCAATTGAGTGTGATTTCCCTTTTACACTTTATTACATCACATACGAGTGTTGAAGTAAATTAAACTTTTTCTTATTCGTGAGGTGCTTAGTCATGTTATTACAGGTTGAAGATCATTAGGTATTGTCAAACATCTCTATTTTAACATATTAAAAATCCAAAAATATTTTTTATAATTCTAGTTTTGTTTTGTAAAGCTTATGTTTTTCCTTATTTTGCTTGAGGACAAGCAAACCCTTAAGTGTGGGGTGGGGGTGTTTCGCCTTTTGTGCTTATTTATTAAAAAAACCAAACATATTTTTGATAATTTCACACCCAATAAAAAATTTTAAAATAAAAACTATCAAAATTTATAAATATATATATAAAAAAACCAAAAATTTTCCTTGTCTTGTCATGTAGGAATTTTATTTTTGAATTTCTTTTCTTAGATTTGCTTGAGGGAAAGCAAAGTTTATGTGTGGGGGGATTTGATAACTCTCATTTTATACATATTTCTATATGCGTTATCTGTGCTTTTATGTATATATTGGTTAATTATAAGAACTTTCAATACTTGATCGAGTCTATTTGCTATTGTAGCTTCATATGACGTGTCATGCAAGAAAACGGAAGAATACACGAAGAATTGAAGCTTAAACAAAGAAATAACTCAAGCTGAATGCTTCCTGACACCTGACTACTGTTTTGGCCATAACTCGGTTATATGAACTTTGTTTGTAACACCCCCATTTTGATAATACAGCAGCGGAATCTAATCTGAGGTATTACTTCATGAATCACAGATACAATCATAGAAAACGACTCAAAAGAGACATTTTTAAAAGATACATTATCATTCATTTAAAATCAGAGTTTTACAAAGGCAGGTCCCAAAATCTAGAAACATATAATGTGAATGATAACAAGTTTTAGCCATCTTCAAGTCCATGCCATAAGTTGCGCAAGTACCTAAGATAAACATGCATAAAAAGGGTCAACACAAAGGTTGAGTGAAATTCATAGGTTTGAAATGTAATAGTTGAATACAAGTTATAGCGTAATAATAATTGCATAAGCACAATTATCATGGAAAACAGTATGGAAAACAGTATTATCATGGAGAACAGTTGAATATTATATGGTTGAATGCAAGTTATTAT